>JAYMFT010018802.1:0-16521 GCA_038088735.1 Panulirus argus
TGGAGAGTGTAGGATGGTTCCGGGCACCACTTTAACGCTCCTCAGTCAGGACGGTAGTACCACCCTGGGCGGCTGTTATCAACAACCTTCTACCAAGGATGAATGTATTGTCGAACCAGCCAATATCCTATTAATAGGAACACTATGAAAATATCATTCTTTTCCCTGTCTCTCTCGTTTGATGTTCGTCGAAAACAGTTAAACGATATCAGGTTATTCTGTATCAGTGTTGAGCCTCTGAACACCCTGTACAGACAAGAGCTGTTGTACGGTTGAAAAAGCATCGCTACTCTTGTGTTGGATGGAATTCGATATGTCACTGTCACTCCGCTTGTTTCGGTATGGTGGTACCTCTTTGTATTTTTCTTTTTTTTTTTTTTTACTTCTTGTACACCATAAAATCCCTTCCTCGCTCCATAGTCATACGAACATAATAACATAAGAAGTGAGGACACTGCAAGAGGCCTATTGGCCCATGCTAGGCAGGTTCTCAGTCAGTGCACCCTAAAACCAACCGACTGATCCCATAAACACATTCAACCCTTGTTTAAAGCTACCTAAAGACTTAGCTTCCACTTCTGTACCTGGCAACTTATTCCATAAATCTACTACCCTATTCCCAAGCCAATATTTACCCACATCCAGCCTGAATCTATTTTGTTCTAATTCAAATCCATTATTTCTTGTTCTCTCTGATGGCATCATTCTAAGAACTTTATTCATGTTACCTTTATTGATGCCTTAATCCATTTAATAACTTCAATCATATCCCCTCTAGCCCTCCTCCTTTATAAATGAGTGTAAATTCAGCCTTTTTAACCTATTTTCATAAGTAAGGTTTCTAATTCCAGGGATCTTTTTTGTCATTCGCCTTTGTAATCTCTCTAAACAATCTATATCAACTGCATGATATGGAGCCCAAAACTGTACTGCATAATTCAGATGGGGTCTCACCAACTCAAGATAAAGTTGCAATAATACTCTAGGAGTTTTATTGTTAACAGTCCTATTAAGGAACCCTAACATCTTATTAGCCTTATTACGCGCTATGATACATTGCTGCCCGCGGCTTAAGATCTTTGCTCACCATTGCTCTTAAATTTCTTTCGCATTCTGTTAGCAATAGTAATATTGTCCAGTTTGTCATTAGTGTTCCCGTCTTCATCCACAAAAAGTGTTTTGCATTTATCTATATTGAATTCCATTTTCCATGTACCCGCCCACTCTAATAATCTGTCCAAATCCCTTTGCAATTTCACTGAATCTTCATCCGAGTTTATTACGGCCCCTATTTTTGTATCATCGGCAAATTTACATAAGTCGCTGCTTATTCCCATATCCAAATCATTAATATATTTAACGAACAAGAGCGGTCCCAAAACTGACCCCTGAGGAACACCACTAGCTACATTGCCCCAGTCCGATGTAATAACTCCGTCGATTCATACCCTCTGTTCTCTCTCCGTGAGCCACGCCCTAATCCAGATGAATACACAACCCCCAATGCCGTGTGCCGCTTTCTGAGCAGACGCTCACGAGGTATCCTGCCAAAAGCCTTGCTTAAGTCTAAGTATACAATATCATAATTCTTACCCTGATCAACGGTTTCATATACTTTGTTAAGAAAGGAGAGAAGGGTACTGAGACATGACTTCCCTTTTGCAAACCTCTGTTGTGAATCCTTATTGAGATCATGTTTCTCCAAGTGTTCCCGTATTTTGTCCACTATAATTGATTGAAGACATTTTCCTACAATAGATGTTAAGATGACTGGACGATAATTAGAAGCAATGGGTCTATCTCCTTTCTTAAAAATGGGAACGACATTTGCTATCCTCCATTGCTTAGGGACTACGCCTGATTCCAGAGAATGTTTAAACATATCTAAAAGCGGAACACTTACTTCCTCCTTACATTCTTTCAAGACCCTCGCATTAATACCATCTGGCCTAGGACTCTTGTTTACTGTTAATCGTTCTGTTTGTTTGAAAATATCAAATTTATCTATTTCTATATCGCATAGCTTCCCGTTTTCGTCCCCCCTGTAAATTTGCTGTGGAACCGGAATGTTTATATTCTCCTCCTGCGTAAATACTGATATGAAGTGATTATTTAAAACGTCACACATTTCAGTCTCACTATCAACTACTTTACCAGAATGCAGTTTGATAGGCCCAATTTTCTCCCTAACCTTCGTTCTGTACATTTAAAAAATCCCTTGGCATTGTCTTTTGTTTCGTTAGCTATCTTGATTTCGTAATTTCTCTTAGCCTTCCTGATCTCTGATCTTAACATTTTCTTAATTTGCATTAGCTGATCACTAAACTGTGTTTCCCTCCGTTTTACCTTGTTGTGCAAGCCCTTCTTCTGCCCTATAATGTGCTTTATTCTATTATTTGGCCATTTTGTGTAATTATGTTTAGTCCTATATTGCCTGTATGGAACATTCAGACCTTGTCCCCTTTTGACTGGTACCTGGAACCCTTCTGCGGAACCTTCCACGCTGTTAATGGGCTCCCCTGCCTCACCCACACTTGACCTGACACTACCGCTAAGCTGATCTGAGTCACCTGATTAACCTGACTAACCTAACCCCACACCGTCTGACCTCAACCTATCTTCATTTAGTCCCACCCAATTAACACAAGCAAGGTATTTATGTAGCCCCGTAAAGTTGGCCTTGCGAAAGTCGGGAACGAGCATTTCATTCTCCTTCCTATTCACATCCTTCATTATACTGAATCTTATTTCCTTGTGGTCACTATTATCTAACTCTCCTCCCACCTCAACTTCGTCTATAAGGTTGTTTGCATTTGTCAGTAAAAAATCTAAAATGTTATCACCCCTGATCCCCTCGGAAATGTGCTGTGTTCGAAAACAATCTTGAACTGTCTTCATAAATTCCTCTGACTCAACCTCTGTACTTTCTTCCCAATTGAGTGTACTGAAGTTGACGTCACCCTAGAATACATTCATCTTAATCACAAACCTTCCTAATTTCGTCCCATAAAAGTTTCCCCTTCAGACTATCTAATCTGGGGGTCTGTAGAGTACTCCTAATAAAATAACCTTTCATTGTTTTCATCTATTTCAACCCAAATCGATTCTGTAATTTTTGTTACTTTGATGTTACTCCTTTTACAGCTTTTAATATTTTCCCTAATATACAGTGCTACCCCACCTACTCTCCTATCCTTCCTATCAGTCATGTAAAGTTTGTATCCAATCATAGAAAACTCTTACAACAGATCTCTGTCTTCTAATTTCATCCATGTTTCAGTTAAACAAACAGTATCTATAGATTCGGTGCTACCTTTCGCCCTCAAATGATCCATCTTATTTCTTAAACTCCTACAATTTATATAGTATACATTAAGTCCTTTATAATTTCCTACATTATCTCCATGTTTTGCTAATGGATATCGGAGTTCATGAGTTTCCTGGAGCCTGGAGGAAGAATCTGCCTATGTGGCAAGAAGTCGTCACCTCTGAAGTATGGCTGGATGAAGGTGTATCTTATGCAGGTATGAATGAACAAAAGATTGTCCAGCTCCTGCAATCACAAGGTACAGCTGCTGGTATATGGATAGTGCACACCTGATCTGAGGCCAGAATAACCAAGGTGATGGCAGTGAGCTATCGCAGACGCTGACCAACTCCTTCCATCACAACCGCCAATCTTCTCGCCCAAGGCTGGAAAATGAAGCAGAGATGAGTTTTACCAGAAGAGTCATGTGTGCTGCCTGCTGCCCTGCCACGAGTAGGAAAAAACTCATTCGTTAGAAAAAAAAGAAAGAAATTGTGCGCCATAACATCTGTCTTTGCCGAACACATATACATAGTGATTTTGAACTTCCATCAGTCAGCCCTCCCGGACTGTAGCATTTGCTGGGAAACTTAGAAAAATCCAGTTTTCCTGTTATGCAAATATATATAGCGACGTGGCCCAGAATTTAATCAGTTCATCGTCTCCAAAGGGGTGACCTATGGTGTATGTATGATGCTTGTACCGGTGACCGTGTGAGGAAGAATTTGTCCACAGGTAGACGCAGTTAACGGCAGAAAGTCCTCCACAAAATATTGTAGGAGTGGGACATTAATTCTTCTGAACACTTCCATGTGAGACAGAAGTGAGCAATACGAACACTCCATCACAAAAAGGAAAAATCAATTCCAATTACGCCATTTTGCAACTACGGCCATACTAGAGAGCATACATTTTCCCAAATGTCTCCGACACCCGGAACAGCCCTGGTGTTATGCTGGCTGAAAGACAGACACGAGTTTAAGTGAGAATCTACGGACGGGCCTAAGGTTAGGTTATAGGAACGTTATCAGTTCTTGAGCCACAACTTGCAATCTTCATCCAAAATTATATTAAATTATACAGAAATATCAAGATAACAGGCCGTGCAATGATATAAAGGCATCATATAGGATATATCAAGATAACAGAAGAGAAACACTTCAAAAAGACATATGTGAATAACTCTGATACCATGTAAGGCCTGGCCACCAGGCACATGTGCGTGAGTGCATGCGTACGTGCTTTTGTGAATAGCTCAGAATTTCACGGTCATGAAAGACGTAATCCCTTGCAGCTGGCGCTCATACACTGTTAAGCACGCACGTGCTCGCCGCCCTGCCGACACAAGATAACCCATTTACTGCAAAACTGCTTCTTCTAACAACTAGATACATGCCACTGTACAGTGATCCTCAGTGGGCCAGTTTCTCAGTCCTCTAAGACCTTGATTCCCTGGATCATGTCTTCCGGACAAGACCCCTCAACACATGGGCCTCCCTCTCACGTCCTTGTCTGTCACTATTATGGTCTCTACGTCCACTCAGACATCATATGGGTCTCAAATGACGACGTCCTCAGCGGCTGACAGTGGTCAAACAAGTGGCATTAGTCAAGCAGACAAAACGACAGCAGCAGCAGTGGCTGCAAAAGCAGTTATTGCAGCAGGGACATCAACCAACAGCAATAACAATGGCATTAGCAGCTACTACATACGACCGTCAATATTTACTGCAAAAGTGATTGTAGAAACAAACGTTGAATGTGTAGAAAAACAATATGGAAAAATAGCATCATGATTTGAATGGCACAACGGTGATACCCAGCACAACAACAACAACAACAACAACAACATCATCATCATCAACCAAACTAGAAGCAGCAGTAATATTATCATCACCACAATCCTAAGTACAATCATCAGCACCAGCAATGGTGGCACCACCATCACCATAATCAGCAGCACCAGCAGCAGTGGTACCACCATCACAACCATCACTTCTAGAATCAATAGCACAATTGTGGCACCACCAACCAGAAGCATCACTGCATATACAAAGAAGAGCTCCTTCTCAAGGAAAAAGGGGAGCAGGAAACACAGCACTCGCCTGCATGTCCTGACCTTATGCTGGCCCCACTCACATACCTCTTACCACGCTCTCGCTGGGCTCTCCTCGGCCTTTCTTTTCTTCGATTGTTTTTTCTGGTTTCAGGATTTTTAACATTTTTCAGTTAGTTTTGGACAGCAACCAGCAACCGTAATAAAGAGAAACTGGAAGATGTGGGAAAATAGTATGATAAGAACTTACGAGTGGAAAACAAACATTCAATATTCATCTTGACTCTTGAAACGATATCCGTTTCCCTTTGCGTTCCTTCGTACTCTGCCGCCCTCAACGCCTCCAACACTCGCCTCTTCAGCACTTCACTATGCTTCACTCCTCCTCCTCCTCTTGCTCCCCTCCGGCATTCTTCCATCTTCGTCTTCATTTCTCATTTTCTGTTTCTACAGTGTTTCCCTTTTCCATCTGTGTTTGTTTACTCTCATCAAATCCTCTCTTTCCTGAACTGCCTTTCGTCTCCCTTCACCACCCGCTCCTGCTCTTCCATCTTCCCTCCTTCGTCATCTGCACTTTCCAGAGTACTGCTGTTTCCTCCTTCCCTTCGTTATCTGTTTTCCTTCCATTTCACCTCTTCTGCCATTCTTCTCTCTTATCATTCGCATCCTTTGGAGGATTAAACATTGGGAGTGTCTGTAGAAAGCTTCACAGCACTTCCAGCACACACCCAATCCAGTGAACACGGAAGACCTCTACTACAGAGGGTTTGAAGGTTTAATGATTATTGTGAGAAAACTCAGTGACAAAACTGTTAAGTTAGGCCAAGAGGATAGACACTACTAAATGTGTCAACATATACTTGTGTGAAGTTATCACAAACAGTTTGAACAATTCCCTCAGTCCCGCTCGTCCACCACCACTTCATTTATCACTCCGTCCTTTATTGCTACCTCTATCCCACGAGTTTTCCATCATCCCCACTGTCCTCTACTACTCCCTCCATCAAACCTGTCCTCTCTTAGTTCCTCTTGTCCCCCACTACTCCCTTAATCCCACACGTCGTCTACCATTCTTTCCATCCTACTCGTCCATCACAAACCCTTTAACTTCTCTGTCCTATAACACTCCCTCCTTCACACTCGTCCTCTACCACTCCTTCCCTTCCACTTGTCCTCAGTTACTCCCTCAGTCTCACTTTCCTCTATCACTCTGCCAATCTCAAACGTGTGTCACCAATCCCTTAATCTCATATTTTCTCTTCCATTCGCTCCATCCCACTCGTCCTAACCACTCCCCCGTCGCACTCGCCCCCCATCCATTCCCTCCATCTCACTCGTCCTCCATACCCACCGCCTGCCTCACCCTCCTCAGTGGAATATCGGCAGGTTTGTCCTCACACAATACTTTCACCAGTAAGAATAACCTACCACCGTTGATAACCGGACTGAACTCTTTTTAACCACCACCAGTGATGGTCATTACCGGCCAGACCAAACCCTCTCTAAAAATAAAATCTTAATTACTCTGCAAACTCTCTTGCTTCTTCCTTTCTGGGTCCAAATGATTATCAATCTTTAACAGTACAAACAGGTTCGACAGTTCCTTATCTATTTCATCAGCCTTAGCCTGTCCATCCTTTCATTAGCCCAGATATCTCTGTATCCTTTATAAAGCCCGGAAGACTGTCCTTCCTTCCATACTTTTGCTAACTAAATACACTCCCATTTCCTCAATAACTCAGAGAGAATGCGACAAGGTCCACTAAATTACCACCCTGACATAAAAATCAGCAGTAACCACTGGGAGGGCTGAGCCACATGGACGTGGGAACCATAGCGAAATTCCAGCAGCTCTTACTATAATTACCACGTTTCGTCTTAGTTGAATCCAGCATTTTTCTTAGTTAAGATCCTCCCCGCTGAGAAACCTGGAAAACGGATATTTTTTTTTATCTGGCAAAAGATTTTTATTGCACCAGAAAAAAATCGTGCTTTCGCCTTTATTATATTTCTCTTCGTATTCGTCTCCACAGTTTCTAGACAAGCAAGTTACATCGTAAAAACACATTTGTACTTTTAACTGACGTAATAACAAACTTGTACCTTATCTTTCTGTTCCAAGAGATCCTTATATTATCATTGGTGCTTCCTCAGCGCTCAGAAAGCCGGCCACATCCACTGGATTAGACTTCAGGTCATTAAGTGGGGTGATGTGTTCGATTATATTTATGGAATGAAGACAGAATACCTGAAGACTTATAGTTCAGTGTCCTCACCATAAGTATTGAGTTTTTGTTGCAATGAAGCTTGAGTTATGCTGAAACGGATTGATAAATGTTGTCCAAAACGTGGGTGGAAAAGAGTGACACTTGCATGTCTAATGACTATACATTCAGATGGGTGTGAGGTGTGTGTCTGGTTTGGTCGTATTAATAATTGTTTAGGGAGGGCGATTGCTCGTTGCTTATTGGTTTAATTCGGCGTGTGTATGTTCTGTTACTTTCGTGTTTGACGAGGGAGGGGACATCTGTATGTGTGGGTACCGAAGCGTGAGGAACTTGACTTTCACTGCCCGCTCTACAGGCATGAACACAAAGGCCATAATCAGACTAAACTCCCTCACAACACTGAAACTTGGTTGGAAAGATTCTTCTACAAACAATTTATCTTCTCCACCTTAACCTATGCTTCACCCGCACGTTATCACGGTCGGAGTTCCATTCATACAAGCGGGTCTAGAAACTTGGTTTTATTCATTGCAATGAACCACAACAGTGAGTCATTCATAATAAATCATTTTATAATATGAATTTGTTCCTAATACTGTGCAATCATACGATGGGTTCATGCAAAAATAGAAGCATTATTATGTGGGAATTAATCATAACAGCTACAAAAGATTTTTCTTTCACACTACAGTAAGTTTCATTTATGATATACGAGTTTTATTGACAAGCAGCAACCACAATATGAACGTTTCCTTCATGACATATAGTTTTAAATCACGATCAGAAGTCACAATGCAAGGGTTTCATTCATCACAATAAACCCAAACAGCACCACAATGAGCACATTAGTGGGGTTTCATTCACTTATGAAAAAAAAGAACCATGGTATCACTATAGCATTCATAATATTGGACTACAAATTGAAAGTTTCATGCATGAGCCCATGTTTAGGTCTAGGCATCAGCCAAAGTCCTAATCCACCCAGTGGTGTCAGGAACGACACTTGGTCACGGCCAAGCACCTCACCTGCCCACTGAGACCATTGATTATACTTGAGCGCGGCCAAAGGCATGGTCCACCCACTCACTGATTTCTTGTTTTGTTATAATGAATACATTACGCCCAAGGGGCGACACACTTAATAACAGGACCATGAAGCCAAGCAGTATGTACAGTGGAGCTCATGTCTCGCAGGGCACGCTGTTTAGCTATGAAGATATATCGTTCGTAATACATGAGTTAGCATCCACCAAAGTGTGGATGCCGCACGAGAATGATATCCAAATGACTGTCTATGAGTAGATGATTACATATATCAGTCAGGGACTGTCCCTGAGGAAGTAGGTCCCTGACTGAGGGACACTCAGGGTAGTAATGCTGAACGTTGTTGGCATTAGTACGGTCACATAGTTTGCAGCAGGAGAAGTGAGGCACAAGTCGATATCGTAGTCGTAGTCAAGCAGACACAACATTTTGCCTGCCAACCATAAATCCATGTCGACGATACTTGGGAGGAAATAGACGAAAGTGGTCGTAGTGTTTGATGGACACACACACTGAGTCCGCTCAGCGTTCCTGTGTTGAGTGTAGGTAGAAGAGCCGCTGAATGTATTTTCTTTTCGTAGTAGAGGAGGGGGAATGTAGTGATCCACTCACTGATGTCACGAACAATGTTTGGCCACGGCCAAGAGCCTCACCTAGTTAGTGGGATCATTAAAAGCGCTTGACCGCGGCCAAGGTACTCACCAAGCCACTGAGACCATCAACAGCACTCGGCTATGGCGAAGTGCCTCACTCAACCAGTGGGGTCATTAACAAGACAAGAGACAGCCAGCTCCCATGACGTATCCAACAGGGGCTGAGATTTTCTTGCCAGCGAGGTCCTGACGTCCTCATCTGGGAAAAAAACGTTCTTGACAGCGACACTCTGAACTTTTTTATGATTTTCTTTGCAAGTCTGTGTAGCAATCTATCTGTGTCTTCCATTATTGTAACTACTTACATGTCTGTCAGGCCGTCTGTGCGTTCCACCTAGCTGTATAGTAACCCTTCTGGGAGGAAAGACCGTCAGCTATATGGGACAACGTCTGTATGTTTATCCTTGTGATATTAACACTACCAACCATGTGACGTTGATTACTGTGTCATCAACAGTGATAAACTAGACAGTGCCTGATGGTGAGGTAGTATCACTACTGTGTCATCAACACCGATGAACTAGGCAGCGTCAGTTGGTGAAGTAGTTCCACTGCTGAGACATCAAGAGTGATGAACTGGGTAGTGCTTGATGGTGAAGTAGTATCACTACTATATCCTCAACAATGATGAGCTGGGCAGTGCTTGATGGTGAGGTAGTGCCCCTATTCTGTCATGAAAAGTAACATGCCAGCCCAGAGCATCAGGCAGGTCCGTCGGATACCCTACGCAACTATGGTATCGCCATGATTTCAGCGTCCCAGAACTTATGCCGGTCAAGACTCGGCCACACCGCTTACATCTGTACTGATTGTCTTGTAACCCGCCTCACTGTTATCCTCAGTCTTTTCTTACTGTCTGATCATCAGTCCAGTGACAATAGTGTCTCCCTGTCTTAACGAACATTGATAGAATTCTTTTCGTAACGACTTATCTTTCTTCCTGCAGCGTACTTTTCCAGTTCTCTCTCGATTTTTCATTTTTGCTTGATGAACGTTCTCACCCTATTCCATCTAATATCTGGTCCCTCCCTCTTTCCTCAGTCCTCCATGATCCTGCCCCTCTCTCTTCCCGTCCCTTACACTGTTTCTTTGCTTCAGCCACACGAGGGCTGAGCTGCAGGCTTTTAGTCCATAAACATACAATCTCACCCTCTTATGCATAATACTTGAAAACAAGTAACTCATGTAACTCGTTCTTTGTAACTCCATATTTTCTTACGGTGAGCGCTACGCGCTAGCCATACCTTTTGGCAAAATCTCGTCGTAATTAACTACTCCTTCCTGCCTGGTCATCCACCTACCTTCGCAGCCACCACCGATTCCCCTTCAGCAGCTGTGACACAGGTCCTCCTTGAGGGGGTTCCCGCGGAGGTAATCTAGTTACCTGACTGCGATGAGGGTCTTCCCATCGGCTCCCTACAGCTCCCCTGTCCGTACTCGCACCTGCCCACCATGTCTACCAACGTGGGCGTTCAGGCAACAAGATGGGAGTAAGCAGAGGAGGACGTGCGGGAGAGTGGGTGTGCAGGTTAACTCACCTGTAGATAAGAATATATATGTATATATTAGTTTCAGATAAAAAAATGATCAGTTCTGCAGCATGCATTACTAAATCTGAAAATATGTGCTTGTAAACTAGTATTTCTGTGTGTGAATGTGTAATGTGTGAATGTCAGACTATGTCGAAGTGTGAATGAGTTTTGTGTTTGTGTGAATGTGAGTGTGGGTTTGTGTAAATAAGTATGAGTGTATGTTATTCTTTTTTTCTTTTTTTATAAAAACCCTATCGAATTATCTGTGACCAAGCGCTGAAAATATATAGAGAAAATCTATACAGAGCGAGCGCTGGCTTATAAACAGGGGGAAGGGGAGGGGCACTAGATGGACATTTTCTACATATATAACATGTGGAGAATAACTCATAATTTACTGATTACTGAAGATGTTCATAACGGGTGGGATCGGACTGTTATTGTAACAGTCTGTATAAGATCGGAACGGCTCGATTAGTTTTTGACGCCAATGAAACTCAGGAACGAGGGACCTCAGGAGGCGGGTAATGAGTGGCGAGAATCATGCAGCAGCTTATGTCTGAACTGTCGGATGAGACCTAAGCGACAAATGGAGAGAGATGGGAGGATACTGTGTTAAATTTAAGCGTCTCTTGCCAGGTGGTGTATGAGGGACCGGGAATGATCTCACATGCCATTACCTTTAAATCTTTCCTAGTAGCCCCTGTTGTATGGTGGTTGGGGAGGAGGTCTAAGCGGTGGAGATGGCGGGCGAGGAAGAGAAAAAGAAGACTGTAAAGATATTCTCGAGTCTATGTGCAGGGATTCTAAATATCTTGAGTCGACTTGTACCCACCTCGTTTCTTCAGACACTGCTCCTACACCTGACTCTTTCTCTATTCACATCTGCAACATTCGCTCTCTCAAATCCAAACTCTTCTTTAAACATCAACCCTCTATTTCTTCCCTTGATCTTTTTTATGAAACCAAATAGCCCATGGCTGCTGCTTCTCTACGCTGTAAGATTCCAAATATTATCTCTGCAATCGATTTGCTCCAAAAATAGTTTGTTTTTACAGTACCAACTATGAAGCTTTCTGGCTCAAAATCTCTCTACCTTCTATGATTTTGCCTTTGTGGTACGAATATCCCAAACGTCCAACCTACCCATTCCTCCAGATATGTAAAGATCTGTTATTTCACCTTCTGCCTCGAGGCATTCCTCTCTTTATATTCAAGCGCTGAAATCCTCTATGCAGAAGAATTCAATGTTCAGCAGAAGGGTTGGTTGGGCTCTACCCAAGATGAAATGAGGTGGAGCTGAGAACCTTATGTTTTTCCTCCTTAACGATTTGGAACAAACAATTAAACAACGTCAGACACTTGACCTCTTTTCGTTTCTTCCCATGAACACTCCCACTATATATAAAAAGTTTCTGCCCTCATGGGGTTCTCTAACCAAAATCTTATGTCACTTCCAAATGGGCACCCTCTATAACCGCTCGAAACGCCAACACTGTAACTTTGGGAGACCTCATAGGTAAATATTAGCCTACACAGCCTCTTTGCTTACTTTCTTTGGAACGTGTACTGAACAGCGAAGGTTATCTTGGTTGGGACACAATTCTTCGTCCCTTCTTCTATTAGATCCTTCGCCATAAAATTATGGTATTATGGCTCCTGATTTGACACCTGTTGCCTTAGGGAGGAACATATCAGGCTTAAAAGTTTTTCACTTCCTCTAAATCCCACTCAGCTTTCATTTCCGCTTGGACTCGGGAAATCTGTTCTTCATGAAGTTAAACACACCTTCATGAAAAAGAAATGTGCTGATTTAACTTCTTCTGCTGATAGTCTTTTGGTCCTTAACCAAAAGCTTCTGTAATTTAACTGAGCTTCTCTTCTGATGCGATGAACCTAATGCTGACCCTCCAACTGACTGAGCGTCTACTTCTTCCTTCCAGTTTTCTCTCTCTGATCTGTTCCTTGTACAGAATCTTCGGTTGTTTTGCCAACTTCAAGTTGGCAAGGTGGATGGTTAAGTTGTATATCTGCCTTGGTGCAAAAGCAGTATGCCTCTGAGCTGCCTCCCATCCTTGCTCGCCTCTTTTCTCTCTGTCTAAAACCCCAAATTTTCCCTTCTGTTTGAAACGCGCCTTGGTTTAGCCCATACCTGAAAAAGGAAAAAATCTATCTTCCACCCCCCATCCCCAACTTTTCTCCCCATTTCTCTCACTTCTGCTATCTCAAGTCTTTGAAACTCTTCTAAAGTCCTTTTCTCAAACACTTTCAGTCTCATTCCCTTTTTATTTTTTCCTGATCACCAGAATGGTTTTCGCAATGCAAGGTGTGCTGGGGATTTGTTCTCCTGTGTAACTCGCCCCTGTTTTTCCTCTCTCGTTTTTTTTTTTTTTTGAGAATCTTTTGTCGTGGTCCTCGACATCTGTAAAACATTTGACGGAGTGTGGCATATTATTTTGCTTTCTAAAAAGAATTTCCTTTGGCCCTCTGGCTTCTCTCTCTTCACTGATCCATTGCTCTCTCTCTCTCTTTCTAGCTAATCCCTTGCATTAGTCGTTGATGGATCGACTTCCTTTTTCTATACCTTCAAGAGTGGTGTCCCTCAGTGTCTGCATTTTTGCTTACTTTCTTCTTTGTATAAACGATCTCCCTTCAGTTCTTAATCCTAATCACTCTTATGCTGACGATTCCACTTTACTCACTTCATCTCAGATCTCTTTCTCCTCACTCCCTCTCGTTCTCTTTCCCATTCTGCATACACTTACTCTTAATTTGGACCTATGCATCATCTCAGGATTGGGAACGGGTAACCTGGAAATATTCAAAACCCGTCGCATTTAAACAAAGTCCGTCAATATCTCTTTTTCAAATGTAAACCTCACAATTCAACCATGCAATAACAAAATCATGCTGAATATAGTAATATCCTATTCTCACTCTTTCCTGGATACCCGATGTAACCGACTTAACCCTAGAACACTCGTCACATGCTAGGAATGATCTCACTACCTCTGAGTCCAACAGACAACGGTGGTGAAATTTTTCTTATAATTTCAGTTTACTGAAAACAAAAAATGTACACGAATTATAAGCTTTGCTTTACCTTATCAAGGTATTAAAATAAAGAAAGCATTAATGGAAGTGATTATTGTAAAAAAAAAAACTGAAATTTGATGTTGAAAAAATATATAACTCTTGTCAACATAACACCAAAACTGTTCATTATAAGAACTTAATATTAGAGCTATACATTCTCCAGACCACCGGCTTCCTGCTGAAAGACGGAGAGCTTCCCTGCATTAACATGATCTGTGGGACGTTTATCATTTATAGATTTTTCATATCCAACATTATCACTATCCATGGGTCCCTTATACCCAAACATAATAAAACACAATGAAGGAAGACTGGCTCACCCGCCCTCGGTGATATCTGAACAAGAACTGAAGGTAGAGGGACCCAGGTAGTCGTACACATATGGGAATCCCGTAGAACAAATGAACATCGAGAAGCGCTGGGTCTGGATGACCAAGGATAGAGTACAAGGATTAACAAAGTTTGCTTTCCAAAAGCTGGGTGTGTGGCACAGGTACCATAATTACGTAGGTCTACCCTTGAGGAACTATCTAATATCTATAGGATATTATAATTGCCCCAGCATGAAATACTGTTCATACATCTACGGTGGTTCTTCTCCAAACCCCCTATTAACCAGCGTGGACTCATAAGACTCCTGTCTTATTAATTCTCCAGACATTTCTTCTTTTCAACCATCCCACTCTGTCAGCAGTAATATTTCTGCCCCCACATTGTTCTACATGTACAGGTATTATTTCAACCACTGCTCTGGCTAGCTCTCTGCGTGAGTCCCTGTTACTAGGACAGGACCTGTGACACGCGTCTGTCTGTTGCTTCCCATAGGTTCTGTGTGGAGACCGGTCACACGAGGATTGATCGTTATGATAATCCCTCTTTCTATGATAACCCCTCTTTCCTCGAGTAGCGAAAATGTGGATATTTCTCCTTTTTGTCGTCTTCCCTCTTTGTATAACACTTTTATACTTTCAAAAGCCAAGTTCACAAACATCGGAGGAGTCTGTTTAACAATCCTTTTTCACATATTTTATCTTATTTCTATCCAGGATTAGTCAGAATTAACTGGATTACTCGGGTGGAGATATGTTTTGTCCGTGCTATGTCATACATTATGAACAAGTACTGAAGATACAAGGACGGTGCTGACGTCTTCATTCCAGTTTAGTTCACTGTACAAAGCGAAACCAAGACGTTTTATGGAATGACCAAATTGGAGGGAGTTGGGGCTTTGCGAGAGAGTTCTGGCTGGAACATTGTTAGACATAAGGCTGAGGTGTATGTCTTTGGTATTGGTTTAGCAAATGATCACGTGGTTGGCGTTGGTCCAGTTCTGAGGGCTCTTAGGGTTGCCCTGCAGGGTAATTCAGTCGGGAGACCTATTGTCAACGTCAGCACCAATTATAGTGTTGTCTGCCTTTTCGCCGAGCAGATCCATTCACCATGGCATCATTTGTAAGGATAGAGTAGCACAGGGGCCATATCTTTGCCTCATGGGAAGCGGCATGTAAGGATCGAAAAGGTGGAGATGGTCCCCGTAAGCATACAGTCTGACGACACTTACTGATTGAGAAAGCCGTGCGATGGGATTTCTTTGCTGCCCCATGATGATGGCTGTGTTGGGGATCATATCAATGATGGTTAGGTCGAAGGCTTTGGTGAATCCAACGAACGTGAGAGTCATGGAAGTCTTGTGTTTTTTTCTGGATATTAACGGATAAAGTCTACGTAACTGATGAGGCAAGATTAAGTGACGGGAGGTCCTTACAATACAAACTCCCAAGGGTCTAGAGAATTTGTAGCGTCTGTGTTTGCCTAATAAAACATATATCTGCACAGATTATGTTGGGGAGAGACCAATGGGATGCAACTCAACGGGAAACCGTGGCTTGTTAACTTCGGTATTGGCGAGAATTATGAAGGCTTCCAATCGGCTTGACATCTGATTGGTGAAGAGAAGCGCTGATGATGGAGCTAAAGTTTGTATGATGACCTGTCCGTAAGTTACGGTGAGAGAGGTTTACACTAACTGAGCCCAATTTCTTATTTGTGTGTGTACACTGGTACAAAGTCTGAGTACAGTCAGTTAGTGAGAGAATATTAAGTGAGATGCAGCCTAGGAGTAAATGCGAGGATGTTGATAGGTGTGAGCGAGAGTAAGTGAAAATAAAGTGAGAATGTGTTAGTGAGAGCAAATGCTGGAGCGGAACCTTTGCCGCTCCAGAAAACAACACATCAATCTGCCTAAGGTGGTCGGTGACAGGTGCGGGAAGGAAGAGAAAATGTTTTTCCCATGCAGACCTGCATTGCCAAGTTGCTCTTATTCTGCTGCCAGGGCGAGCTACTAGAAGGGGCAGGGACCTGCAGACCTGCATTGCCAAGTTACTCTTAGTCTGCTGTCTGGGAGAGGGAGGGGATGCAGGTAGGAGGGTGGGAGTGGAGGGAAGAGGAAGGGCTGGGATGGCAGTGGAGTAGAAGGGAGTGGAAGGGAAGAACCAGAGAAGAGAGGTGAAGAAGGGTAAAGAGATGTGCTTAACAGAGAGAGAGAGAGAGAGAGAGAGAGAGAGAGAGAGAGAGAGAGAGAGAGAGAGAGAGAGAGAGAGAGAGA
>JAYMFT010018813.1:0-16521 GCA_038088735.1 Panulirus argus
CTCTCTCTCTCTCTCTCTCTCTCTCTCTCTCTCTCTCTCTCTCTCTCTCTCTCTCTCTCTCTCCCTCCCTCCTTCCCTCCCTGTACGTATATCTCCCTGCCTCATATTCCAGGGTGAACCCCATCGTCCCCTTTGTTAAATTACCATTACCACCCTCTTTATTGCCTCCTGCCATACTGCTCCAGCCTGCCTTGTTTATGGCTCCCTCTTCCTCCTCTGTGTTGGTCTCTCTCTACGTTTCTGTCTATATCCTTTTGTCTCTCTGTCTGTCTATATGTCTGTCTCACCTTTTCTTCTCTTTTTTTTTTCTTACTTTCCCTCCGGCTTTCTTGCTATTCATCTTTCTATTTCTATCAATTATTTTTATCTCTATTTAAGATTCTCTTTCTCTCTCTCACACACTCTCTCTCTCTCTCTCTCTCTCTCTCTCTCTCTCTCTCTAACCCGTTACGACTAATCGCCCGTCGTCATTTCCCCTCACCGCTTACTGTCCATTCTCCTTCGCTCCGTATTAAAATTTTTCCCCCATTTCTTCCCCTCAAAATCCGATTACCATTTTTAGCAGTGCTTGAAGTCCTTTTAATCCCCTTTATTGCAACAATTAGAAGTAATGGGGGTATCGTGTTTTTTTTTTTTTTATAAAGTCCGTAGTTATATGTATACACGGACGCAGGAGGATACAGTCTTTAGTGGTTTCAGAGGGAGTGGGGTACAGCCAAGGTCTTGCAGTACTTGGTAGTGATGGTGGAAGGTGAGGTGAGGGAGGCGGGCGCGTTTGTTGTACTGGGCAAGAGAGTCGGAGGTGGTGCCCTAAGGCCGGGTTTAAGGCAAATGTTGAGATGGTCGAGGATTTTAACGAAATATTGGCGTGTGTGTGTGTGTGTGTGTGTGTGTATGTGTGTGTGTGTGTGTGTGTATGCATATTCACATGTTTGTGTTATTACTGTGGGCAAACAAAAGGAAAGAAATGTATGTGATTTCTTTATGGCATTTGTAGTCTCTCTAGCTTGGTAGGGCATATTCCATAAACTGAACATTGGAATACTCGAGCAAAAAACATGATCTGCTTATGCCAGTGGGAGTCTTCTCGCTTTGAGGCCTGATAACAACTTCTTAGGAATTAAGGCACTGAAGACGTTGACGATTCGTACGTGGAAAAAGAGGAAGAATAATGATGTAAGGGAACTCATCAAAGCTCTTGTGACCAGGAAGATTTTGTAAGGTTTAGTTAACATTGCTGATGTGTGAGAAGGGACAATCTCAAGGCACAGTCACTCAAAAGGTTAAGACGTTTGCCTCTTTGACCAAGACGGTGCGACCCTCGAGTATGAAGGTCTGGCCTTTGATCTATTCCTTATATAAGGGTCATAGTTAAAGGCCGGGACATCGTACCCAAGGGTCGTGCTTAAGAGGGGTAGTTACCGTCGTCCTTTAAGGGTCTTACCTTCGTGCTAGGTCCGAGGCTTTGTTAACATTATCTTCACCCCTCCTCCTATAGCAAAGCCCTCATAAGACGTCGTAATCATGTTAATGCCCTTTATTTCACCCTCAGTGAACATTGGACATTATTGATAGTTTCAGCTCGTGTGTAGTCTTCGGCCTGGCCAGCAACATTTAGGCACAGCAGAGTAAATACGGTGTAGTGGAGGTTGCACACGTTGCATCCGTTTGTGGGTTGATATAGTTAACGTGACGTTCAGAAGTACATTCGCCTGCGCTAGGAACGTTTACAGTCTGAATTTATGTATGTGTTTGTACATATATATTGTGAAGGAAGGAGGTTATATTTGTGGGGTTGCTGTGCTAGTGCAAAGAGAGAGAGAGAGAGAGAGAGAGAGAGAGAAAGGAATATATATATATATATATATATATATATATATATGATTGTATATATAGGGTTTCAGCAGTGTACTGGTGACGAGAATGGGATTTGTGCGTCTGTTTTGAGACAAGTGAAGCGTGATGAAGTGAATTCAGTTAGAGCGTTGACTGTGGCAGTAGCGATCAGCTTAGGAAGCAAGGGATAGAAAACGAGGAACGCGAAGCGGAGGGGAGCAAGAAAGGAGTCGCTCTGCTCCATGTGAAGTACGAACAGAGATTTTAAGGAAAAGTAATTGTGTGGGGGTGTATGACAAGGACAGGTACGAGAGAGAGAGAGAGAGAGAGAGAGAGAGAGAGAGAATAGCTCTTGAACTCTTACTTGCGTTTGGTTTTTGTATGGTGCTCAATTATGTTAAAAGATGGTTGTTGATATGTAGAACTAAAGGGTAGGGGCAAATATGGAGTCCTGGCGGACTCCAGTGGCTCTGGACAAATAAGTGTTTTTATATGGATGCATAAACTGCATACTGTACATGAATGCGTTAGTCCATACATGTCTGCTTTACTTGCTGGATTATTTTCATAAGGTTGCGTGCCTATTGTAGGTGAGTCTGTATGCATCTCGGTAACTGAAGCTGAACTTTTCAGTTTCTCGTTATCATTCTCAGCTCTGCTTCTCCCATACCATCTTTCTTATTAAGGTGAATTCCGAGATATTTGTCCTTGTATCCATCCACTGTAACGTTGCCTAAAATCCTGCTGATGTTGAATGTTGATTTCAATACACACGGCACTCGCTGCTGCACCATGTCTCGATGAAGTTCCCTCGTGCATCCTTGATTGTGATGTTACCTTTGAGGATCCTTGTTCACTCATCCTCTTTGGTGACTGTGACCGTCATGCCTACATCGTTCAGTATTATCTTTCAAGTTTCTTCCCGTATTGCAGGTCATTTCCTTTAAACTGTAGAGTTGACTTCCTTTGCACTGAACAGATCACTTCCTTCATGCTGAAAAGTTCACTCAGTTTTTGCAGTCCTGTTTATTCCCCCAGAAGTATCCCATAGTATCACCATAATCGTCCATCCCACAGGATCTAATAAACGTTACTCCCACATCACTGTCAGGTTTCTCCCCACATCACACTGACATTTCTCCCTTTGTGGTCTTAAACTACCCTGGTTCGCTCCTCAGCGTGTTCAAGATGATATCTTGTCTGTCATCTGTTATTATATATGAAATGTTCTTTTCTGTTTTAGTAAGGTGAAGCTGGATAGACTTCAAGCTGTGAGAGGAAACACGTATTTAATTCCATGAGTAAGTTATCAAGATCAGGCTGGTTGTTCCGCTGATCACGGATACAGTGTAGAATGAATAATGGAGGGATTTCATCTAGCTGCCCATTAATAGTGAGACAAAAACTGCTCCATTAAAAAGAAATAATAAAAATTGCCGACATACCTGAACGAATATAAACGTCTCTCCATTTATTTTGCAATGAAGTGATCGTGTTTTTCCCCCGTGCAGTTTTATTGCAGGAAATATTTTAGCCTCCCCACCCCCTAAATTTTGAGCTAAGGCTTAAATCTAAACATTGAAAGAGGTCGTTGGTGAAACTGATGTAAATTACTTGTTTGCCAAATATCAGGATATTCAGTTTATGCAGTGGACAGTTGTTGGCAGTACAGAAAAAATATAATGTATTTTCGTTTCAAAAGTCGGAAGCACAGCGAACAACAGATGTGACTGAGAGTTATGGATAACCATAAAGGAAGGAGAATGCGCAATAGAAATAGTTTGTTTGTATAAAAAAACAATGGTAAAAGCAATATGTAGCACAGACCGTGAACCCACATCACAGTAACTGAAATATGGAGAAGGCATAGATGACCCTCCACCGGTACACTAGCATATGAAGGGCACAGATCAGTTGGAAATTAGTCGCACATAGGTTAGAAGGAAGGAGGAGAGGTGAGAGAGAGAAAGTATCAGCACCATAAGATCATTTGAACATGTATTGTGATCTCTTGAAGGAGTATGGCCGATGATTTATTTCTCTTAGGTAGAATGGAAAAAATACATGAAGCAATGAAAGCTAAGGTTTGTCATGTTTACAGACGAGGATACGGGGATGCAAAACTCTCCGGAGTTGATGGTAATCCCAATGGACAAAGGCTGGATAAAACTGGCATTGATGAAGATGGTATTGTTAAGATGTTAATTGAACTGGATAAGACTGAATCCCGCATGACCATTTGTATTATCGCCGTGGGTTTTGAGTGAGATAGCGACCGATGTCCTGGGCCTTGAGAGACCTATAAACAGATGGCATCGTAGTGCAGTGGTAGCTTAACTAGCCTCCCATGCGGCAGGACCGGGTCTAGTTCCTCAGGCGCCCAGGGGTACGCTGTTTCCACTATGTTCATGGTTGATAACAGCGGGGGTTGTGCAGAGCGATGGGCAATGCTGAAAGAAGACGAGAGATCGAAATGACTTTAAACTATAGACTGGTGTCATTCACTTGCATAGTATGTTGAGGTATTCGGAAAAGTACTCTGTTTTAGGACATCTTGACTCCATTCAGAATTTTAATGATGTCGGCAGTTTGGATTTAGGGGTCGATCATTGTTTACCAGTCTAATAGATTTCCATGACACGGTAAACAAAATAATACAGGAAAGAGAGAGGGGTGTGTTGACCGCTCATTGTGGATTTCGCTTGGGAATTAGAGAGGTCTTCGCATTAGAGTTTGCTGATAAGAGTAAGTATGCCCAGTGATATCACTAGAGGAGGGGAAATGTATTAGGAGATGTTCAAGTTGAAGGGAGGTGAAAGTATTGACTGATGGAAGCTGTTCGTCGTAGAAGGAAGTCACCGTTGAAGTGTCGCAGTGGTTAGTCTCGGAGCGTGGGTTTTTGTTACTGACCTGCCACTGAGAATAAGCTTACTAGTACTAACCTACCATCGAGAATATGATTACTAACCTGTCACTGAGAATAAGCTTACCAACCTACCACTGAGAACGAGGTCCTGCGTTAGCGTGTGTGCAGTACATACAAAATTAATGGCAAAAATCGCTGATGTGAACAGTTGTGGAACACGACAGGAAGATCTAGAACTTCTAACAGCTTGACAGGATAGGTAGATGATTAAGTTCAATCAAAGCAAGTTTCGTGTACTGAGAATGGGCAGGGGATTAAGAAGACTTCGGTAGATTAATAGATTAGGTGGGGAGCGTTGGATGGAATCAGATTATGAGAATAACATATTTGGTCGACATGTCAGGGAGAATATTAGAGCAATGCATGCCTTACAAACATGAGAATTATCTTCCGGTTCTTAGATGGAGATATGTACTTTATGTTCTAGGCATGTTAAACCAGTACTATGAAATGGTGTATCATGGTAGAACCCATGCTTAAAGATGCAGACAAACCAATTGGAAAGGGTGCCAAACTGTTGAGCTAAGTTGGTGCCCGAATTGACGGCTTTGGGCCTTGATGATAGATTAGAATACAGCAGTTATTTTCCTTAAAAACGTCAAAAGGGAAAAAATGGAGTTAATATTATCATGGCTTAAAGATAGATTTTTCAAAGGTTTGGTGAAGAGGACTGTTGGACATAAGTGGAAACTTGAAAAGAGACCAGAGGTAGAGGATGAAGAGTATATTTTCTTTGAGGAAGATAATTGACAGAACTCAATACAAGTGAAAAATGTGGTGTCTGCGAGGAATCTGAATATTTTCAGAACGAGGTTGGATCTATATGTATTTTAAAGGGAAGAGACAAAGAGTATTCACTCTCCATGCGTTCAGATGCGTAATAAAAAACTGTTTCTCTCTCTCTCTCTCTCTCTCTCTCTCTATCTATCTATCTATCTATCTCTATCTCTCCCTCCCCACACACACACACACACACACACACGTTCAATACAAGTAGGTAGTTTAGCCACAGTTAACTAATTCCACATAGTTATCCAATTTGGTGCGGATGGCCGGTCTCGAATAGCTTGTTGACGAAACGAAATTGACAAGTTACGGGAGGTGTTTCCATCTCCCCGAAATTGCCGCTTAGATTAACCGTGGAGCGGTTAATCCCAGGCTGATGCGGTTAAAGAACTGAGCCTATGTGATCGGTCATACGTGTAAGTTATGGTCGACGTAACTCCTTGATCATGGAGGTACGATCCTCGAGCACGGCTGACGAAGCCACCTGTGGGTATGGTTGCTCTGACCTCTGACCAGATTCTCAAGGGTCAGGTCAAAGGCCACGCCATCGTGCCTATAGGTCGTCCCATTGTACTCCGTGCTCAAGGGTTACGTATCGTCGTGCTCCAGGAGTGAAAAGGTAATTATGATAACTATAATCATAGTTACTAAAGCAGGTCACTGTGATATGAGAATGAAAATGCTTTTGAAGAAATGATAAATAGATAATGTTAGCAGCTCTGTATGTACAGTAGCCTGGCTCAAGACGTATCCAAAACATAATAAAACATCTAAGTGTATAAATGGGTAAATAACTAGTGTCTTTGAGGTGTACATATACAAACCCCTAACAAATGGCTGGGGCTAGACGTATGACAACTATATGTTTCGCGTTAGGTGCCGTGCTTTCCTTGACGTCACCACAACTCTGGATCTCTCAGTATACAGAGTTCGGTGATCACCACTTAATGTTCTGTTGGGGAACCTGATTGTTGTTAAACGATTAGCTTCATGTAGTCAGGGAGGTGCTTCGGAAATGTACGGTGTTAGTAAGTGTACTGGTACATCCTTAAGATGTGGTTATTTACGCTGTGTGAAAGTATGTTAAAGTTAATCGATTCAGTTAAGTCCTTGCCTACACTTGATTCATGCACTGGAGTGATGGAAGTGATAGAAAAAACATTGATGATGATGAATAACTGTGATTCTAAGTATAAGGATTGTTAATAAAAAATGGGTATAAAACTTCAGTTATAGGAGCCTGTGCCATGAAGTCACACAGGACTTGTATGAGAACTTATTGTTGTGGAGACTAACGGAAAGCTTTTGTAAATCCTGATGAGGATATAGCTTATTTGTAAGGATATATATTTTGCTTTCATATTACCATATCAATATGTAGGAGATAAATGATGAGGTGACACTTCTGAACGGATAGAGATGATGATGTCATTTCTGATACCTTGATTTTTTTTTTTCATAGTGAAGCTCAAAAGGACTTTTTGTGTAGAGAGAAAATCAGTCGGTATGTATAAGTCATCAAGTTCTGGCTCTTCTAAACGTGAGGAATGATCCTTTCTTCATTTTTTTTTATTGTATTGAGAGAAAATCCCGATTTAAACGATGCTCATTTATCATTTTCCTAGATTTAGCGGATGACTGAATTCTACACAAGCTGTAACTGTTGTGTTGATGTTTTTCTGTGTTGTGGTAAAACACCACCCAGTATCCTCAGTCTTTATATTCCGTCACTGCTAATTTTGTTTCCACTTCACTGTAGACTTTTGTTTCAGACTCTTATGAACTTACTACCGAAACCAGCTTCAAATTCCTTTCCCTGATACTCCGCATCTTTACTGATCCTTTTATGAAATTCTCATTTACTGTCACTACTCACAAGTTTTTTTTTTGTATATTCTCAAAGGACCATATATTCTAGAATTTTCTTACCACATATCAGTATTTTGTTGAAAATTCGGCTCCTACCCCTAAACTGTTCCTGTTATCATCTAGCTTCCTTAAGTCTTCATTCCACATCGCTGTTCGTATTTTTTCACAATCTACACCTTCAGGGTCACACGCACGCAAGTGTTTCTGACACAGTCAGTGCACTTCTCAAGTTCCTCTACAAACACCACTTCAGCCACACCTTGTAGCCGTTTCATTAATACCTCCTAATTTTTTTCTTTAATTTCTCAGAGAAGTGTAATTTTTAATTCTTCTAAAACCTTTAGATTCCTTTCTTTTTCCTTACACAGCTCTGGCATTAGATTATACACAAGATTAAAGGCCAACATATTGATGTGAACTGATGAGTCTCAGCAAAGTTTCTCAAGACTGCACATTATTTACACTACACATCATATACATTACACATCATGCACGCTCTCTGTTACTGTTTTTAACTGAAAACATAAGTCGCACCTCTTGTCAAGCCATCGTTATCTGTACTGATACAAGGTGGACTTCTGAATATCCCTGTGTCGAAACATGCCTTTACCCCATTCACACCTGCTGATAAGCTTGGTCCGTTATCACATTAACCTGGATCCCCATACCTGCCTAAACACCTACCTGTCTCTTCATGTCACACAACACACTTTAGTTTTTGTCAAACGTCCTCTCCTTAATTGCTGTTGAGAGTTCTGTCTAGACAGTATCATTAACCCGACCTCCGTGTAATTACATGGCTCATTGTTACAATAAGAGTTATAAGTAGTCACGTATCATGAAGCCATCCCACAATTCTCCTTGCGTAGCAACCTGTGCTGTAGAGGATAGCCGCTACATGCAGCAATACACACGTGTGGCGCTGAAAATACTCGCATGTAACGTTTCGTATCAAAAATGCTCGCCCCTTAGAACAGACACGCTATGAAAAAAATATGGATACACGCCCCATGTAACGTGAGCAGAAAAACACACGTGAAAACATGAATGTGGAAAAAAAAAACGCATGCAGCTGCATATATGTGCAAGTCCACACATGCCTCTGAGGTACACGCAAGGGCACACACACACACACATACACACACACACACACACACACACAAAAGTACACACAGTAACTTATACACATATTCACACACACAAATTAACATATAGCAGAAGGAACCACATGCACATGGCAGCAGACATTCCAGATGAAACATTCAGTACTGGAAACAGTTGTGCGAAAGCACACCCCTATGCAAAATCTTGAAAGACAGAAGCTCTCTGAAACGTAACCAATATTTAGAAACACTTGAAGTTTGGCACTTGCAATCGCACACTGAATACAGGTATAAATGGACATATTATGACTTAGAAGCATACAGACACACTAATGGAATGTCGCACGGTTCTGTTCCTGGACCCTAATTATTCTTGATACAACCGCACCTTAAGCACAAGAAACTAAAAGAGAAAGCCCATTGGATGGTAAGAAGTATGGTACAAGAACCTAGAAATCTTTTTTACAGGGAAAGGCTAGATTGAACAGAGAGGGGGAGAACTGTTCATTAAGATTAGATTTTGAACCAGTTTGAAGAGGTAGACAGAACTGTTCTTCGAAAGCTGTAGTGATAGAACAATCAGAGGACATAACATGAAATTCAGCTAGCTGATTGTTTGAAAATATGATGTAAAAAATTACTTTTATAGTGTAAAGATGTAGGATAAATGGAGCAAACTGAATGAGGATATAATAAATGTGGACAACATGAAGTTTTGAAAAGTTGTATGATAGCACAGAAGGTACAAGAGATGGGGCCCCACGAGTATAAAACTCCCTTCCCATTCATTACAAATAATTGTTTACACTCGCATACACTGTATACACAGAGAAATGCACATTCAGGAGATGCATACATACAACTGGACAGAGGAACATATACATGCGGCACAACACAATAACAATCATGAACTAATGGGAAAATATACACGCATGGACACATGTGGGAAAACATCCACGCGTAGAAACACATCCGTGGGAAGATATACACGCATGTATACACGCGTGGGAAAATACACACGCATGTACACGCGTGGAAAAACACACACGCGTGGAAATACACATGCGAGGGAAAACATACACGCGTGGAAATACACATGCGTGGGAAGACATACACGCGTGGAAATACACATGCGTGGGAAAACATACACGCATGTGCACACGAGTGGGAAAACATACACGCATGTACACATGCGTGGGAAAACACAAACGCGTGGAAATACACATGTGTGGGAAAACATACACGCATGTACACACGCGTGGGAAAATAAAACACGCGTGGAAAGGCGCATGCGTGGGAAGATATACACGCATGGACATACGCGTGGGACACATGTAGAAATACATGGGGTAACATAATACGCATGGATATACGCATGCATTTGCACTACATGCACATCCACACTATTATTATTATTATTATTATTATTATTATTATTATTACTATTATTAGTATTATTAATAGTATTATTATTATTATAAACTCAGGACACCTTTTAAGGGGTCCGTGTAGCTTTAAGGATGCGTTCCACTTAGGTGCAGAAAAATGGCTCTCTTTAGAGTGAAAAGTTCCTTAAGGAGACAGTACAACCTCTCGTCCGTTGATGCTTCACCCTCGCTGATGACTTTACACTCGCTGTGTAACCACATGCAGGTGGAGCCTGGTAACATTTATCACCAAACAGAAAAACAGACATAGGTACATACACGAACACAGACACACATATATACACAATTAAGAACAGACATAGATGCACATATTGGTGGATAGAGACGCATGATTGTGGGAGTACACGGTAGCAGAAGTACGTATATATTAGGAGAATACATTTGTGGAGAAATTAATATATTTGGAAACACTTAGGTATCATGAACATACACATATATATTTAGATTCGTGAGCATACGCATGGGAAGAAAATACAGACATTTAGATACATCGATGCTTATCCAGCTTCACAGATGTTACAGACACACACACACACACACACACACACACACACACACACACACACACACATACATACACACACATACACACACATACATACATACATACACACACACACACACACACACAGTGAAGTGGGTGAAATATTTCATTTTGATTTTTGCGTCAGAGATGGATTCAAAGAAAGAAAGGTATTGAAACTTATAAGTTGTGACTAGATGCACAAGCAGAAGACAAAATACGCAGACATATAAGATGAATCACAGCAGAAAATAAGTTGGGGGTTATTTTTTTCTCTATTAAGAAACAGGAGTAGAAGTTAACACAGTAAAGGAAATACGGAAACTTAGAAATCATATTAATGATCATGAAAGGTGTAATGAGATGAGATAGGTTCTTAGGGATTTGAAAAATATCATCAGTGGGTGTGAACACATCCACATCAGTTGAATGGACTCGAAAGGTGTATAACGGGAGGAAATAAAGTAAAATCATTGAAAAGAAAATAATCAGAAGGGCCTTTTCTAGATGTCCTGGAGGCTGTTTAACAAGCGACAATGACCCTTAACACATACTGAGCAATCAGGGGACCAAGCAATTTCGGGGATGATCACCAGACGCAGGAACTTGAAGGTTGATGTAGTGGAACAGAGACCTGTGGACAACTGGACATACAACAAAGGTACACAGAGAATTAAGTGAATCGGTAATCATGGTCCAGTTGATGAAAGGATATAGAAAGGTGTAAAGCATACAAGATCAGTTCTTGTTTATTAAATGGGCGAGATCTTGGGTACAGTGATACAAGGAGACTGACAAATCAACAATGAAGGATCTAGCTGAAACTTGGTTGTCATCAAATTTTGAAAGATCGTAAAAGGACAAGGTTGATTATTTTTTGACTGGAAGATCATATGCCAAAGAAAGAGGAAAAGGGAATGAAAGGCGGAATGCTCATTCAAAGATTATTGGCGGCCTTAGAAATACTAGGGAATTCTTATGGTGGTTATAATGAAGACATAAGACGCCTAGTTATGATTATGGTCGATTGTATCATGTCGCCAAGAAGTTCTTTGGCAGACTAAGAAACTTGAAAACAAATTTGAGAGAAGAGAGGGGGAAAACGACAGAATACAGTCAGAGGGCAAAGAATGGGAGACACCAAACCAGGCAAGAGGACGGAGAAGCCCTGTTTGTACCACAGAGAGGTGAGAAATGTCAGGTGATGGTAATTTCGAATCAGTATATACAAATGCAGATGAATGAGGGGTAAATGGTTGAGAGGTGGAATTCAGTGTTCTTATGAGGGAAAACCCATTTGATATTATTGTTAATTCAAAGCTTATTAGGGTTTTAAGATCTTACCTGATCTTTTTAGTGGAGAACATTATAAGTAAGAAGGGAAGAGGGAGGAGAAGGAAGATTGATCCTTCCAATAAGAGAATATCCTTGAGTTTCAGGCAGCAGCGAAAGTTAGACGATTCAAATAACATACTGAGAAAAGTATTTATAGGAAGTAAGTACACAGTGAGTGGTATTGATGTTATATGATGCTCTAAAGAATAATAGCGATCCAGAACAAAAATACACTGATAATGAAGGAATAATACGGTTTTAACGAGGTAATTGCTGTGTCCTCAACCATTGCGTAAAGCCCAAACCCGGTAGTTTGAGGAACTTTCTGGTAGCATATTTTCTGCAGTGCTGCTGTCTTGTTTTATGCCCTATAGGGTTTTGGTTTTATAAACGCTATAATATGTTTTAGGTCTTATGCTTAGTATGTCTTTACTTAAAGTATTTCCTTTCATGAATATGAATGTTACTCGTAATTTTAACAGTATTGCCTAAACTACTTCAACATTCCGTCAGTTGGCTTATGAATAAATAGTTGTGCATTAATATTGTAAGATATTTCTGTTTGATTTCTCATTGCTCTTCCCAGATAACCCGTAAGCTTACGAACATGTTTCTAATCCCTCTCGTCTCTCCCCGTCAGTACACGCCGCTCACTTGAGATAATTTTCATCATCCATATGTCTTGCCAGGCTCCTAGAGTCGTGATTCCAAGACAGGAGATGCGGCAACTTGGGCTTCCGTAGACATCTCCTATGGGGTACCACAGAAGTACGCATTGGAATGGCCTCATGAATATTTTTTTTTTTTACATTACAGCTAAAATCACAGATTTTTCTACAAGGGTAATAGTCCTATACTCCAGCTGGATAGGTTAAGAAGTGTCTTCAGCAATACACGTGAATATGATATGGGGTCGGGATGTCGCGAAATAAGATGAACATGAGACAGGGTTGTCGCAAAATATGAAATAGTTTAGGGCGCCTTTGGTGAAAATAGGATTTAAGCCACAGTGTTTTAGAAAGGCTGGATTTCCCTGCACTGTTTCACAGTTCCTAACATCACCAGTGTTTGCCACTTGATATTTTAATCATGCGCAAATATACTGACTGATGAATAGTATTATGCTATTAATAGGAACATAGTGATATGAATTTTAAGGTGTTCATCTAGACATGTGTAGACGTTGGTAGAGACCTATTTTAAGTGTCCAGTTCAGTACCTGCACACATCACCCAGTTACAGATAGGTCCATGAGTAGACTTCATTTTTAATGTTAATCGCAGAAAAACAAAGATCCCAAGACAGATCCTTGTGACGCTCTACTGCTGCCATGTAAAGTGTTCCACTAATCACTATTCTCATCATTCTTCAGAATATACATTTCTTAATTGTTGCTTCCACATTCCCAGTAATATTGACTTGCTTTCTTATCTTTACTAATTAACTGTTACATAACATCATGCCAAATGTTTTTGCTCCCAGAAAGAAAGTCCACCGATCGTTTTCTTCACTGCATTATTCTGGGTACTCGTTCATAGAAATGTTATGTTAATAACGTGTGATCTTCCAATCCGAGATCCAATTTGCCCTTCTTTTAGAAAATGTAATGTGATCGATGTCTAACGTATATATTTTCCGAATGAGTTTTTTCTCTTGTCTTACTATAATAATTAGCTGGCTGTAGTTCAGAGATTTCCACGATCTTTCAACTTGTAAAATGGAGCAATATTTGTGCTTTTCGAGTCCCACCATTCCACACCCATTAGCACTGACTCTGTGAATAGGAACTTTGATGTCTCGACAAACTACTGGAATACCGACAAGGATATTCCATCTAGTCTCGAGATTTAGTCTATCCCTTTTGATTATAAAGTTAACCTCGCCTTTGACCATTTGAATATATAGATATCGTTTTCCGGTGTTTCTCTCCTTAATTGCAAACTGTTCTATACTATTCTTCTGTTATTTACTCTGTTCCCAGTTCCATGGGGGTAGAATCAAGACAGACAGCGTCTAACATTTCTTACAAAAGAATTCTCATATTTCATGACCATATCATCCTAAAAGGCTTTTTCTAATGACTTGTCAACACAAATCTTTCCCTTATATTAAGTCTTTACTCTTACATCGTAATTCCAACTACAGTGCGTTAGGTTATCCATATTTACTGTCCTTAGCTTAAACTATAATGACCTGGGCATGTTCCGGCTTCGCTTTCTTACGTCACTCTCGGGGACAGTGCTCCTTGTAAGCTTTTATCGCTCAAACACATGACATTTCGATATTTTTTCCTTTCACCGTATAGTGCCACTCCATAACTCCCTTGCAAGATTCTGCTTTCAGCTTCAGCTGCCCTGAGACCATCCTAACTGAACTTTTCCTCCTAAATATCTAAACTCGTCCACTGCTTCCAGTTCTCCACCATGCAGGCCTCCCATCCCTTTCGAGAATTAGTTCTTTCTTTCCCTTTCAGTACTTGTCCGTCATCGAAGCGGCCACCCTTTCTATGATGTCACAAATAGCACCGCATCATCTGCATGCACCAACTGTGACTACTTCCGTTTTGCTTTACCATGTGCGGACTTAGAAATCTCAGTTCTGTTAAATCAATCCTCACTATTTCTCATGGAAAGGAGAACGAATTCGTTAGTAATAGATAGATTTTAGAAGTCAGACCTGATTGTCTTTTACATTTCCAAACGGTACTTCATTTCGTTTTTCCCTCCCATCTCTCTTGTGTTTCGAAGAAATGTCAAGGGAATTCAAATGGCTCATTAGTACCTTCAGTTTGATTGATAGTTGAATCATGATCGCCATCTAATAAAGCATTAAATAATTTGCCGTATTATGGTGAAGTAACTTTTAAACATCGTGGATAATCATAGCGCTGTAATATTTCCCTCGCATTTCGCTAAATTCTTTTCGTCACATTTTCTTGAGCTTTCACCCTGTTACTCCAAGAAGTTCCCGTCTAGGCATCTGGTAATTCGTTGCCTTAAGGTTACATTTCTAACTTTCTTTTGTCCATGTATAACTCTGAACTTTTCTCTTGGCCTGTGAACTCTATCCCTGCATGACAGTGATCATTGTTCCCACACCACTGTACGTTTTCTCTTCCTGACTGATTTGTGCTGGTATCCCCTGGAGAATTTATTGTGAACTCCATGCTCATCCTGTGAGCGGTAGCGCAAAAGGATTAAAGAATCACAAAGGATTATTGTAAGGCCTCCAGTTGGCTTGTACATTTACGTTAGTTGATACAAAACTGGTTCATTACATAATATTGATTACAGACATTACATAGTCTTTCATATGGTAAGTTTTACCGACTAGATGCAAGAATTGGATACAGTCTTAGAATATCAGGTATCTTGTTATTAACAGTAAGGTGTTGTGACATTTCTAGCAAGGTTTGTCTGTCCCGAAAAAGCTCGATTTTTTTCCACATTCAGTAACATAGTCCAAATCTTTGAAAATAAACTTAAAAATTTACGTGATTAACATCTCCAGATCAGCCAAAGTGCCAATAAGACGTATGGCCTAGGTGTAGCCTGGCAGATTCAACATCTTGCAGTCAGCTGATCATATTACTTAAACCAAAACCGGTTCAGTGCTGAACATGAGATGTGTTTACAGTGTCTTTAATGTTATTTAAGCTTTACGAAAAACAGCCCTCGCGTTTCCATGAACAGGTGGGAAAACGTGAACAGAATTTTGCATTCCTCTTTTTGTTTTGTTGTAGATACGATAATGGAAAACTGTTAATCATGATGCTCTGTGGTAATTGGTGCACGATAACTGAAATCGATGAGAATCACACGTTTAATCAAAAGGAAGAACGATACGCAGCGGTAAAATTATTTGCTAGATACAGGATAGAGTGAGCTGCAGCATAAACTGTAGACTTGCACAGCACAGAACAGCGCCGTAAAAGACTCTCTCTCTCTCTCAGGCTAATGGTTCACATGCGACAAGCACATGCTAGTTAGATCATGTTATAATTACCTAATACAACACACTTGACAAATCAGGTGTACCATACCAAATTTTCTGTAGTTCATCGAGGAAATAGAGCAGACCAGTCCAACGTGTTCATTATCTGTGAATATAGTTTAATAATAAGACTGTTTAGTAGACACAGGTGATTAGAGAATGACACAGATGACTAACAAATCATAAAGTAACTAGATAGGCGTTTTCATCTACATTCTAGTAACCTCGGTGAAAAAGATTAAACGCTTCATATCAGAATGCGAATTATAAAGAATCACACAAATTTGATGATATTGTTAGTGCTAATACCCGATATCCTGGTTAAAGACGTGTTCTTAACACTTGTTTATATACTGTATAAGTGTATGAATTTGTGACTAGTTAGTGTTTTTGACATGTTCATGTATGATCTTAACCAACGAGAGTGGTGAGAGGTGCGATTTGCCGTTGGGCTGACCGTTGTCAAGGGTCGAAATAATCCGCAGCAGCGGACGGCTCAACGCTTAGCCAGCGCTGGCCTTCGTGCCTTTAGGAACTCTTGAAAATGAGAGGATTTTCATCTCTGTGATTATGGAAATATTATACACGCACACACACACACACACACACACACACACACACACACATATATATATATCCCCTGGGGATAGGGGTGTAAGAATACTTCCCCCGTATTCCCTGCGTGTCGTAGAAGGCGACTAA
>JAYMFT010018824.1:0-16521 GCA_038088735.1 Panulirus argus
GTGCATGTATGTATATATGTGTGTATGTGGGGAATGGGTCTTTCTTCGTCTGTTTCCTGGCGCTACCTCGCTGACGCAGGAAACAGCGATCAGGTATTATCCACAGCCCCCTATCCACAACCAGACCCCACAGACTTTTCTGGGGTTTCTCCTGGCTTATTCTTTCCTTTGCCCTGGTTCAGTCCATTGACATCATGTTAACCCCTGTAAACCACATTGCTCCAATTCAGTCTGTCCCATGCACACCTTTCACCCTACTGCATGTTCAGGCCCTGAACGTTTAAAATGTTATTCACTCCATCCTTCCATCCTCTGTCTGCTGTCCCCTTCTCCTTGTCACTCCAATTCTGAAACATATATCCTCTATGTTAACCTTTCCTCACCCATTCTTTTCTTTTGTCCAAACCATTTCAGCACACCTTCAGCTTTCTTAACCACACTTCTTATTACCACACCACTCTCTTAACCATTTATTACTTGCTTGATCAAACCACCTCACTCCACATATTGTCCTCAGATGTTTCATTTCTAACACATCCATCTTTCTCTGCTCAGTCTCATTTATAGCCCATGCCTCACATCCATACAACATTGTTAGGACTACTGTACCTTCAAAAATACCCATTTTTTTGCCCTCCAAAATAATAACCTCTCTTTCCATATGTTCCTTAATGCTCCAAGAACCTTTACCCCCTCATTCACCTAATAATCTTCCTCCTTTTACACACTCTCACAAACTCCAAAAACAACTGCAATTTCTCACTTGAATATGCCACTATTGCTGTATCATCAGCAAACAATAGCTAACTCACTTCCCAGGCCCATACACCCCTTGCAGACTGCATACTCACCTTTCTCTCCAAGACCCTCACATTAACTTCCTCATCACCCCATCAGTAAACAAATTAAACAGCTATGGTGACATCACTCACCTTAACTGCAGACCCACCTTCACCTTAAACCACTCACTCTTCTCTCTCCCTACTTAAACACATACCTTACACCCTTGATAGATACTTTTCACTGCTTCTAGTAGCTTTTCTCCCACACCATACATTGGTAAGACCTTCCACAAGGCATCTCTTACTCCTATCAACCCTATCAAATGCTTTCTCCAGAACCATAACTTCCTCAGACACTTCCTTCTGTTTCTTTAAGAATTTCTCATACAGGTTGCTAATAAAAATCTGGCAACCTTGGGACCTCATGGCTGCAGGATTTTCGATTTTTTTCCGTATAATTGATTGCCTCCTGACTCTATATATGTTGTATATATTGTAACAGAAAATGACTACAGTTCTTTAAAGAAAGAAAGTTAAACAACTAAATGAAATGGTTTGGGTGCAGTAAAATGATACAGTACTCTTATGGTAACATGCTGGACTTACAGCACACTTCTCAAGAATTTTCAATTAGTACTGTATACAGCAGAAAAAGTTAAATGCAAGTAGCAGGTGGGTTGTCTGGATCATCTTCTTCATCATTAACTGCTCACCATGCAGGTACAGACTACACCGAGATTCCTACCGGAAAACTGATGGAACTGGAATAACGATTGCTGGATTTGTGATCGGCAACTTGTATTTCTACAGCAAACACTGATCCACACATTCTCTGCCACCCTTGAAACCACATAGTTCCTTTCCAGTGTCATGCTTTGTACATGCCCTCACCCTCTCAGTCACCACTCTCCCATACAAGTTACTTGGTACGCTCATGAAGTTTATTCCTCTGTAGTTTGAACACACCTCAGTTCCCCATACCAATGTACATTAGCACTAATCATGTTTGCCACGAATCTTTAGAAACTTAACCACGATCCATACATACATACATACACCCATCTGAAATTACACTCCCCAAACATGTATGTATCTCAATTTCTTCTCTGTGCTATTGACATCTATCTCTTCAACATTACAAATATCATTTCAATATATTACAGGAGCTTTGATGCCAAAGATGAAATTTTATCACTGAAAATACTGAACATTTACCCTTCAACTGCTTGGCACTCTCCCAATAAATACACAAGATGACCATGCTTCTTGACTTAGATTCTTGCCTTTTGGATATGACTGGCTTCGTGGGCCCTGTGGGAACCTCATTAAAGGGGTCTTTGGGGCAGGAGTAATTAAGTGTACATAAGAATGAATGTACTGGCTGTGTTTGTGCCATGTAGTGATAAAAAAAAAAAAAAAAAATGGCTATACATACCCTCTAGTGAAAACTAGAAAGAGCTATATGTGATGGATGATTTAAGTAGTCGGGTTGGGAATAGAGTAGGAAGAGTGAAAAGATATCCCAGATATAAGTAACATGATGAAATAAAGCATGCAATATATGCATCACTGTGAATTTTGCAGATTCTTGCTTCCAACATATTGTTCATGAATTCATAGAGTATAGTCACAGGGAAGACAGATTTGTCAAGAGTATGAGTGGTATGTTTCTGCTGAGAAAGACTGTGACAGATACTGCCTAAAGAACTAGAAATGCAAATGATAGGGTGAGAAGGATATAAGTAAAGAAATTGAGGAGTGAAAGTGTAACACTTACTTTCCAAGAGAAGTTAAATGGGAAGTTATCCATTTAGTATGGAGTCTCATGCTTGTCAGCAGCCCTAGTTGCCTGTATGATAGAATATTAATTTTGAATTTGATCATGATATATCTTGATGAAGATTTCTACTCATGTGTTTAGATCACAGCATATCACAAGCAAAATCAGTTAAGACCATACACCAGCCTAAGGAAAATATATTTTCTTTGTCCCAGACTCATGCAACATGCAATGTCATTTATGAAATTCATTAATTCCACAGGTCAGGCTGGCTACTCTGTCTATAAATATGTACCGTATGGCCCAGTAAATGAAGTACTACCATATTTATCCCGCCGTGCTACAGAGAATAGTTCCATCTTACAAAAACTAGAAAAAGAGAAGAGGTTGTTGTGGCGAGAATTATGGAGACGCATCACTGCAGGACAACTCATCTATAAGCCAAAGGGCAATTACACGCCACTTGGTGCTCAGGTCCAAAAGTGATGGAAAAGTTCAAATCATACATTGTGTCTTGGAATGATACTGGACATAACTGGTAAAGTTGTTACCAGGGATGATATCAGTTTATATTAGGATTTCAAGTATATAAAAAAAAAAAGTGAAATAAGTTGATCATGGCAAGTTCACAGTGACCTTGAGCTTTTGATAGAATCCTAGGTGATGACATTTATCACATGTCAAATTTCTGAATGAAATAGCATTACATTGTGATTATACTTTATGTGAATTCCATTACTTTTTTGTTGTGGTTTTGAAGAATGATTCCATGTTTATGTGATGAGTCCCATGTACAGAATATTGGACAAAGATGAAAGCTAACTATACATTACTTTAAGCAGACTTAGTGATCATTGGTTATGATCTGTGTATCAGTGGATCAGCATTCTTGTCAGGCAATACCTGTGTTTAGAGGCAAGCTAGGAACATTCCTTCTTGATGTATAAGTGTGCAGCAGAATGTGCTGTGGAAGCAGATGAGGTACAGTATGAATGTATTGTGTTTGTGTTAAGTATTTGGGTGTGCATTCTGCTTACACAACCACCAATATTTACCTGGACTTGTTAACTAAAATGCTGAATATTCAGGGCACAAAATGTTTTTCATGATATTCATGTGTGTATATGTATTCCTCATGTACAAGCACAGTGGGCATAACATGTACAGAGATATAAAGATCATAAATGTTGGGCAATTCAAGTGAATTGAGACTGATGTTCAGATTTATTTTTATGTTGGGATCTTGATGCGGGGTATTGATTAGGTTTTGCTGCATCAGCCACATGCTAATATCAGCATTTTTATTCCATGATTAGCATATGAGTATAGGGCAGGCTTAGTTTTTAATGTGAATCTATATAGTCAATAACAAATTGTAATGTAGGGTAGAGCATTTTATAATAAATTGATTACCCTAGTTTGGCGATTGATACTTGAGAGGATTAATTTTGCTTTTCATGGTATACCTTTGCCTGATAACTTTCATCTAAAGGTTCTGGAATTAATGTATACCAGAGAAGAATAAGTAATTCTTAGCTGCGTTTGACCTAGACACTATTGCTGGCTATTGGCCAGAGTCATGTAGTAATTGAAGTGGGTCCAACATTTGGATGACAGGTTGGATGGTTGCCTTGTTCAAAATTGACTTTTCTCTAGGCTGTGAATCTACCTTTATCTATATGGCTATTTAAAATTCAGCCTTCCTAATGATATGCTGATGCATATCCTATTTGTTTTGAATGGCAAAACAAGATATTGTATATTTCTCACTTGGGTGTTGGCTTAGAAAATTAATTGAGAACAGCTTATTTTATTGTCTTCATTTTGTTCTTGAAGCTGTTATGGTGTATGTATTAATAGTTACATATTAGTGTTTTGATTATGTCCAGCTGATTACTTAAAATAGGAATATATTTGATTAGGTAATTAAAAAAATAAACTAATCAGACATCCAAATTTGAAAACTTAGATAAATGAATTTACCTTGACCCAATTCATATGCATTACTTATTGTTTCTTAATAGCACAAAAGGTTTAGCACAAATTTTTTGACAATTCTTAATTTTTCTGATGTACTAAGTAGTACCTTGGCATGTGTTCTCAGCTACTATACTGTTCCAGGGGAAATCTGTTGGATATCTTTCTTAATAAAGACCTTTTGTTTCCATGCATCACTTTAAAGTTACACTGCATAGGATCATAAGTATTATATTTGATACCACTTCATACTTTTTTTTGTTTGCCGTAAGTTTTGCATTGTGTTAAGTAATCATGATATAGATGCTAATATTTTGTAATTAAGGGTGTGTTGCTGTATATTACTGCAGTTTTAATTTGCTTGTATTTATTCATTTATTTTCTATATTATATTGATGAATAGCTCAGAAGTACTACTGTGTAATGCCCATATATATATATCAGGTTATGGGCTGTAGTTCAGTGCACATCTTAGCCCACTCCAAGAAAAGTCTGAGAATGCATGAAGGCACATATGTAAGGGAAAGCATGCAGTGGCTTTGTTAGGAAACAAGCTACTGATGTTAATCACCCTAATATTGAATTTTTGCATCTGCTGAATCCACAACATTAACTATTGTTGAGATCCATGGTACATTTTATTCATAAGCAGTGCATGCATTAAACACAATCACCTGTCTCAAAGTATTATAAGAGATGTTCCTTTTCCCTACATTGGTATTAACCTTCTGATTAGGAGAAAAAATGAGTTGCAAAATATCAGCTTGTTACTCAGTATTGAAATTTAGATTTTTTTTCATATTTGGTTGTTGTTTCCTGCATTAGCAGGGTAGAGCTAGGAACAGACAAAGGAAAGCCAAATCTACTCGCATCCATTCTCCTACTGCCATGTGTAATACACCAAAACCATAGCTACCTATCCAGAATCAGGCCCCACAGACCTTTGTAATTATTTCTTTATATTTTGTTTATATCTGTATTCAGGTCATTCCCCATTGGAGAGCAGGGTTGCTTATATGGATAACCTCCAATCATTTGACAACACTACAAATTCACCTCCGGGGCTACACACTGCAACAAGGTTTATGGTCTCTGTGGGTGATTATCTCTTTCTTTGCCAACTCCACCAGTCCTTCACATATGACTAACCCTAAATCTCGTCTCCAGCTTTTTATTCAATCATTCACGCCTTGATCATGACGAAACTCCTAGTTGAACAGCATTCCCACTCCTGTTCTGTAGAAATGTGCTCCAGAATTGGCACAAATGCTTCACAATTTGTAGACTTGTCTTCAACTGCTACTCTTTCCTCTTCCTTGAAATTTATTAACATGAGCTTATAAAGGGTGATCATTCTCCAAGTACAAAACAATGGCTTTAACCTTTGTCATTTGTAATGCCATGGAAACTACATCATTGAAAAACATTGTCCATTACCAGATTAGTGTAATTATTATGAATAGCCCATGGACCCCATATATGGGTCTCCTACAGTCAGAAGCAAGAAGTTCTTCGATGAGACTGTATTCCCCTTTGTTAATTGACTATATATAAAGCCTCACCAGAATTTACTTTTTCATTCATGGAATAACCACAAGCATGTGGAGTCCTGTCACCTAATGTATGACATACTGCATGAGTTTTACCTTTCCACTTCTGCAGCTCTCCTTTCTCTTCCCATTTAAAGAACTAGAAATCTTGAAAAAATTTTCATTGTCTGGGATATCTGATATTCTTGATAAGGTGTCATCATTTCTCTCCAAAGGCCCTTTCTTTGATTTTCCTTCTCACTTCGCGTGGATTTCCATTTTCATATCCTATAGTAATATCCAGTCCTCTGTCTTTCCCCTTACTATGTTTTTTTGGACAGTAATCTTAAATAAACTTAATTCATTTTTCAGATGATATCATTATTTACAGTCTTTTCCATTAATTTTTTCAATTGACCTTCACTTACCATGCCTACCTATAAGTGGTCTTAATGTCATTTTTGTCAGTATCAAGTGCCTTTCCATAGGACATTGGACAACCTTTGAAGTTACAACACAATGCATCTATAGTTCAGCTCTAATAGCTTCTTACTGTCAAGACAGTTCTCAACCAGCTCGTCTTCAGCTACACCTAGTTGCACTACCTGTCCATATCAACACTGTATGATTAACCATCACTATAGTCTTGCTTGTAATCAATATCTCTGTGAATTTGCACAAAGTCCCTTTTAGAGAATTGTATGTTTTTCCCTGTGCTTCTCCCTTCTTGCATTCTTCTAGTTGGTTACCTCTTATAGTCATCTTATGCTTCTTGGTAAAATCCATTCTAAGGCTACACTTTTCACAAATGACCCAGCTCTCAGTTCCAACCTCCCTCCTAGTCTTTTCCTTCAGCCTACATCATTTCTTGCCTTGATACCTGGAAGTGGATATGGCAGTGAATGGAACCATGGGAGCTAAAGTAAGCTATAGAATGGGTGAGGGGGCAAAGATCCTGGGTGCATTAAGTAGAGTGTGGAAAGAGGGGTCACTCTATTTAAGAGCAAAGATGGTTATGTTTGTTTGCACAGTGCTATATGGATGTGAAGAATGAGCCTTGGGCAAAATTGTAAAGAAGAGGGTGGGTGTGTTTAAAATGAATTGTTTGATGATATTATTTAGGTATAAGGAGAGTTGATCAAGTATGAAATGATAGGGTAAGAGAGAGGTGTGATAGTAAGAGAAGTATGTATGAGAGAGCTGAATAAGGTGTGTTGAAATGGTTTGGACAGTTGGAAAGAATGGCTAAGAGGATATACGAGTTCGAAATTCAGGAAACAAGGAAAAGGGGTAAACCAAGGGGGAGGTGGAAGGGTACATTGAAAGATACCTAGAAGGCTCAAGGCTTAACATGTAGGAAGATGTGTGGCATGCAAGGGATAGAGGGAATTGGAGCAATGTGGTATACAAGGGACTACATACTGTCTGTGGACTATACCAGGGCATATGAAGCAATTGGGGGAACCAAGGGAAAGTCTGTGGGACCTAGTTATGGACAGTGCATTATACATGACAACTAGAGTGTGGATGTGAGTGAATGAGACCATTACTTCATGTATGAAAATCATACCTTGCTTGTTGCACAAATCTCCTTTTGAAATTCGTACCACCATCATACTGTTCAAGCCCCAGGTATACAAATATTAGCCTGTCTCCTTTTTCATTGTTACCCCTCATATCTCATCAGTGGAATGCTCCCCATTCACATTTTTTCTTCCTTATATATCCTTAGGATACAAATACTTTTCATTTCCCATATATCACAAGGCACAGCATCAGTTTATCACCATGAATGTGATGTAGCTGTCTTAAACATTTGCCCATGCTGCTCTTTGTTAAGTAAAATTCAAACAATCATACCTGTTCATATGTGTATATATATCAGTTCCCTTTAGTTCAGAGACTCCAAAACACTCCAAAACAAGAAGGGAGAGCAGGTGGCTAAGGAAGAAGAATGTCAGTAGGGACATTGAGGTACTTTCTTTGCAGCAGAGTAGTGGACATATGGACCAGGCCAAGTAAAGTTGAAGTGTTGAGGTCTCATAAGTTTAAAGCTCCCTTTCCATATACACCAATGAGTAGTTATACACAGATTGTAAGGGAATATCATAACTAATGAGGTTTATCTGTTGAGATGATTGCTAGTCATAACATTAACCCTTAATGGACAGAGCCAGGTAATCTTGTTGAACCAGGGTCCCCAGAACAATGTTGCCAAAAATTTCAAAGAAATGTTTTAGTCATATCACCTAGTGTGAAATGTCAAGTAAAATTGAAAAAGGAAAAAATAGATAAATTAACCTCATTTGTTAATGTACAAAATATTAAACATGGTATGCCTGCTAGGTTGTTTGCACATTTGGTTTATTGCTAGTTGTTGACTTTTGTTGACTCTTCCATGTTTATCCTCTGCTACCACCAATGAATAACTGATATGCAGAGGACTTTTTCCTGAGTTAACAGTTCACCATCTGCTGAACCATCACTATCGTTAATGCCTAAAGACCATCATTTATTTGCTTGGGATGTACTGCACGTGAGTCAGGGTAGTACCTCTTCCTATCATGTTATATGGGTAACTGACTCTCAAGGACTTTTACCTGGTGATATTTGTACTTAATTGTGTCCTAAGTCTTATCCACATACTGGAAAGCAAGCATTCCAATTTAAATGAAGGAAGGAAAAGGCAAGCTATACAGTTACAACTTAAGTACTGACATTCTTGACTAAAACACCCATTGTGTTATGTGGGTAACTGACAATAAGAACTTTCCCAGTGCTGATTATCGTTCTTTGTGACATAAGGCATTTCTACATAACTTTACATGAAAGCAGGAAGAAGAAAACCATACATCTTTAGTAATGGCACTGACATCTGTTCAAGTGCATTGAAAGTATCTTGGGAGTTAAGAGTTCTCGAGATGGGATACAACAAGTGTAGAGGTCTCTCCTCATGCTGGACATGCTGCTAATCTCTCTATCACACACACATGCACGCACGCGCACACACGCACGCACGCACGCACGCATGCACACACACATACACACACACACACACACAGCGTGGAAGCAGAAGAGAGGGGTGACCTGGTCAAAACCTTGAGTTTATAATACAGATTGATGATGTAGACAGTGAACAGCTCTCTGAAAGATGTAGGAATAAAACATCCAGAGGACATAAAATGGAATCAGAGAAAGATCTTGTTTAAAGATATGTAAAGAAGTGCTTTTTAAGTATAAAGTTGTTGAATAAATAGAATAAACTGAATAAGGACACAGTAAATGTGGACATTATGTGAAAGTGTTAAAGGTTGTGTGGTACTGAAAAATGTTCAAGAGATAAGGCCCCATGAGTATAAATTACCTTCCTGAACAGTACAGATAGGTGATAACCACACACACAAACACACAGAATATGATAAACCATCTGGAAGAACTTGTCATGTAATGCTTCATTTTGACTAAAGAAGACACAAGAAGGGGATTAGAGGGAGAACATGCACCAAAGAGAAATTATAATCATGGCAGTTATGTAAAGCAGATTAAGTTTTTGGATAGTATAAACTGGGAAAGGGAGTTGTAAAAGTGGAGTAAAAACCAGTACTAAAGAAGTTTCTGCGTAACCTACAATGAAGAGGTAAGAAAATGGGTGCCATCCGATGGAAGCAGAGGAGAAAGATTGAAAAGGACTCTTGGCTCTAAAAAGAAATGTCAAAAAATGAAAGTTTAGAGATGTACCATGGAGGAGATAAAGATCACATTGTAGTCAGCCACCTTATGAAAGTCATAACAAGAAATGATTACAAAATGTATTACAAACTTTTTTCCCAAGTTCACCAAAAGCAAATAAATATCCATTCAAGCTTTCCAGGCAAAGGTACCTCGAGGAGCTGTATGATTGTGTTTCTACAATGGAAGATACCACAGCCCCAACATTAGCAATGGGATGGGCAATTAGTCTTAGAAAATGTAGAAATAATGGGTCAGGCTTTTACAAAGTCTCCCCATTTGTACTTTCTAAATGGTGACCAAAAGATCAACAGAGAAAAATATATTATTAGATCGATGGAAAAGAGCAAATGTCATGCCAGTAGAAAGTTGACAAGAAAATTATGCTGAACTACATGCCAGTCTGAAGTGTGGTTTGTAAAACTCTGAAAAAGATAAACAGAAAGATGACTATTTGCTAATGAAAAGCTACCTAATTGGGAGACAACACTGTTTCAGGGAAAGTAGTTCATATATTACAAATCATCTGGACTAATATGAGAGTTATCATCATCCTAGATCAAAAAGATGGATAGGTAGACAAATGTATTCCTGGACTGCTTTTGATGCTGTACCCCACCTGAGGTCAGTTCAGAAGTTTGATCTACAGGCAAGAATGAGGATATATATATATATAATAGACAGAAGATTTAATGGAAGGGAGCAAAGGATACAGGATAGAGGAGCATTCTCCAAGTGGGCTGAGACCATCAGTAAGGTGCCGCAGGGCACTTTCTTGGACCCAATGCTATTCTTCAAGTATGTAAACTACTTGTCTGTTGGACAAAGCTCATCCCTTGATATGTTTGTGGATGATAATATAGTCTTGAGAGAAATAAAGAATGACCACCTGCTTATTTGGGGACCCAGGCAAATTCCAAAGTTGGTTTACTAAATGACTGATGAAACAGTGTAATTGCAAAGTAATTGAGAGAAAATGAAGATCTCAGTTCATTACTTAGCAGGGGTTAAACTATTGGAATGTATGTATGAATTACTTAGCTGGGGTTAAGCTAATGGAATGTATGTATGAGGAAGACATTGGAGTCCACATTGTGTCTTGCTTTTGTTCTAAACCAAGAGGATTGTGAAAGGGGCAAACTTTATTTGCTGGAAAACAGAAACAAATTTAAATATGTGGCTAAGGAAACATTTGGCAAGTTATTCACAACATACACCCAAACTGGATTATACCTCTCAAGTCTGATCACCATATGTAAAGAAGCACAAAGACCTAATCGAGAAGGTCCAAAGAAGGATATCTAAGATTGTACCAAAATTCAGAGAGCTAAGCTACAATGAAAGACTCAGAATCATTGAGGAGATAAGACATGATTGTAGCATTCTTGTCTAAATTATATGACATAAGCAGTGAATAAGCAGTGAACAGCTCATTATGGGATTCAGTTTCAGAGTAACAAAATGCTATGACAATTAACATGTAAGAAAGGATTTAAAGAAGTGCTGTTATAAAGTTGGGGTGGGAGAAGGTTGGAATAAAAATAACAGCAAACAGTGATTGTCAACAGTATACTAATAAATAAAAGGCTACTTGATAAAGTAAGTTCAAAATATGGGACCCAATAGAGTAGAACTCTCCCCATGCTGTACAGTTGGGTTAATTACACTAAATATATAATGTAACATATACAAGTTCAATTATTGGTTTGATACATTGCTGATGAAATTAAACTCAGATAAATGTAAAACAGTGAGGAAGTGACCAAATGAAAAAAAGTCTTACTATGAAAGTTATGCATGAGGGACTTGTGATCAATATTGTACTCATCAAAATACATGTAGAGATTTCTATAGATGACTGAATGTCTGCTAGTAAATACTGAAATTGCATTTGAATGCATGGGTAATGAAATTCTTGGTGAAATGTGAAAAAACACTGTATATTAGACTAGAATTAGAAAATTATTTTCAAGTTTAGTCACTCCACTTCAAAAAGCACAAAGAATTAACAAAGAAGGTCACCAGAAGAGCAACAAAGAAGATTGTGGTCTCCCCTGCTTATGCCAAGGGTTCTGTGTCTAGAAATGGTAGGTATAAGAGCTGTTTAAATGATTCAGTGTTTCCATAATTAAGCCACAGACACTGGCATTCCTTCATTGATTTATTCCCGTCTATGAAAAAATGATACATTTTTTTCCTGAAAGAATGTTTATGTTAACTTTGCTAAAGAGGTTACAGCATCCACAATTCCCTTGTTTGCCTCTCCATACAATTTCAGTGATGAACTGGCACTTACATTTTATTATTTTATCATCTCTCCTTTGGCCTTGATTACCATCTGCAGACATAAGGGCATGGAATTGGCAAGGTTCCTGAAGCATTCCAGGGCCATATTTTGGATCCATAGCGTCTTGATTTCCTGAATGAGGTGAAGCATTGATAAGGTTTTGCTGGAAGCATCCATCTGCTCGTGCATCAAGAAATTTCATGTATACCCACATTTTCTTGCCTCCCACCAAGAATTCAGGTTTTCTCCTACTTGGAAAGGTAAGAACCAACCATCTTGAAGCATAGGTGGAAGTAATACAGTATCCAGAATAAAAGTGACCAAAATGAAATGGTATCCTGGAAGAACAAATTAAAGAACATTGTTTCCTCAAGATTGCGTAAGGCACACTGAGGCAGGTTGTTGGAGCTCACATCATTAGAAACACTAATATCAGATACCAGATGTATAATGATTTCACCCTGAGAGCGTCATATGCTGCTTGTACCCTTGATAAACCTTAGCACTGTATAGCCTTTGAAAATGTATGGGGGCAGACAAGGCTTTTTGTGGACACTATCCACCTGCCTTTATATATCTCTGATGTCTGTTCCCTAGCAACTCCCTTAAAGGGGTGGACAAAATGCCAGCATCCTATATATGCATAAGGCAGAAAGAAAACAGCTTCCTGGGTCAGAGGAGTGCAACCCTGACAACTGGCTCACTTTGCAGCTGTCACTAATTCTCCCAATACCCAGGCAAGTAGCACTGATTATATACTCCCTGGTTAGTGGCTGCTTACCAACCATTACCTACTTTGTAGATACCATACCTGCAAAATTTGTATATTTTCCTCTTTGTTAGTGCAGGAAGGTTTTCAGTGGATGGGGAAGGGCCAATGATGGTGGCTTGGATCTCCTTATTTGTTAAATATAAGATGATTATATTTTTTTCTAAGAGCAGTGTCATTATAGATGTGCTAAATCACACTACACACTTTATATATTCTTCAAGGCATGATTTCACACTAAACATTGATATTTTTACATGTGTTTTCCATCTTACATTTTCAACATGTTTACATGCTATTCACACAGACAGACTTTATTTACATGAATAAATGAACAAATTACTTTTCTCCTAAAAGATCAAGATTAATACTAGAAAAAAATTTTCTTATATTCTAAAATTAACTACAATTGGAGGTATAAACATCTGGCATCATGCACAGATGCCGTATAGACAATGTCTTTGACGTTCAGGTGGTGAATGAGGTGCATGATATTTTTTCAGTTGTGGTAGTTGGCTGTTAATGACATCTATGAATAATTAGGGAAAGCACACATTAGTTGGAATTTTAAACAGGCTGGAAACTTTAAATTGTAGGGTCATCAGAAGGTGATAAAAGTAGATTAACCTTTAAACTGGGATGTGTCTTCCAGAAGGGCTTCAACATGCCTTCTGGAAGCAACACTCTTGTTTTGAATTGCACTAATTGTTCTAGCCGTTATTTGTGTTCACGGTTGATGTATGGTTCCACCTCTCATCCATAGATGTAATTAGGAACCCAATAACACAGCTGGAAAAATGTCTTGCATCACAGTCACCCATATATCTTCCAAAAATGTGTTACTCAATCAAAAGTGCACAAAGCCAGATTTACATGCAAACCATTTGAGTCAATTTCATGATAAATGAAAATTGTTTTCTTGTATCAATTATTATACATTTGATGAAAATGAGATTTTTTTCATTTATGCATATAAATAATGCTCTGCACATGCATGTAAATGAAATATTAATGTGTGTGCAAAAGATATGTAATTGATATGTATGGAATTTGTAAGATCATGGACAAAAAAAACAAAAAAAAAAAGCACAACATTTTAGATGTATGTAGAATGAACTCGCATCTGAAAAATACCCATAATCATAGTATACTAATATAATGAGGAGTCACCTTGTCACCAGCCAGGGCCCTTCCCTGTCAACTCAACATCTACACTAGTATGGAGGAAAAAAGTTAGGTATGAAAAGATTGGGTATACATTTTTTGGAAGGGGGGGAATTCTTTCTTAACATATGATACAGAATATATTCTGTTGGGGGGGGGGGATCACCCCACTCCTGTGCATATGAAAAGCATCATTTTAAAACACAGATGCAGGTTAAGGGTTCAGGTAGAGTTCCATTCCCAGTCAATGTCAAAATCCTTTTGATGAAACCTCTGTACTCATAAGTTATTCATGCATAGACTAATAATAATTCTGTAATAAACTGAAGTAGATAAGATAGAATGACCATTAGAAATAGAGTGTAATTTATTCACTAGTATTGGATGCAAGTAAACAAACCAGGGGTTGGAAGATAGTGGCTAAGGTAGTGGGGCCTCTCTCCTGTCTGTACATTTGAAAAGCACACATATATATTTAACATTTGCTTTAAAGTGATGAAACAGCTTTTGAAATTACTAATATTTGGAGAATGATAAATAAAGCATGGTTAAAGAATGAGAGCCATGGTAAATAAACAAACGATGAAGGTGGCACCATTCTTCCCTCCTTTCCACACATTTGGAAGTAGTAAACATTTATGTATTTACTTGGCTATAATTGATGAGAAAACTTCAAAGCTCGTTTAATTACTTACATTTGCAAATTAGTTAACAAAACACTGTTAATGGAGACACTTAAGGTATGCAAAAAATGAAGGCATGGGCTAGGAAGTAGGTTTTGCTATAGCAGTATGGCAGGCCTGCTATCTGGCTGCTACCTTCTTCATTTGGTTATTCACCTTACATCTCCCTGTTTTCCATGATTGATATATTCAGATGACCTGAAGGTCTGCCTCCCCATATGTTTTAATGTTTTTTGTCACTTTCAGACAAGTTGAAAATAAATGGTTTTTCTTTTATTATGTTTAGTAAGAGCTTAGACAGACAAACAGGCAAATGAGAGGAAGGTGGCAACCAAGCAGCAGGCCTCCCCTCCTATCCAGGGAAGGTTCACTACCTTCCTCATTTGGTTATTCAAGTTTTATTAATGATTTAAGTATTATTAGTAATTTGACTTTTTTTTCTTTTTAAAGATTTGGTGAATGTGGTTTACTACTGGATATAAAAAGAAATGGAAGGTTATTTTCTGCAAATTGTTCTGAAAGTTTGTTTTTTGTTCACTTTGATATTTTTCAGCTGCATAGACCAGCCCTGATGAACATGAATACAAAACATTCACATTATCTCTTAGTTGTATGTTAGATAGGGAAATGAGTGTAAAAGTAATTGAATAATCTCTTTGAATTCTATGGCCTTAAATCAAACTGGCTTCCATTGTTATTTTTTGGAATGAATATATCTCTGTAAATATTAAGGTTTTTGGTTTGCTGTACCATTTTGCAGCATAAAATCATGCATTTTATGCAGTAGTGTGAACCATGAAGAGGTATGATATTCTTAGTGACACACAATTATATCAACATGTTTACATACAGAATCAGGCTATTAGAACAATACTGTAAGCAATAAATCTTCATTTAACTAGACTATCTGATGGGAATATTTATTGTCAGCCAAAATATATCCCAGAGTTACTATCAGACAGAAACAAATAATACATTAGGACAGACATGACGTATCAAGAAGAATCTAATCTTCAACAAACATGAATGAATGACATACACGTTGCTGGAGGGGATTAGCAGAAGTGATAATAGAGAGAATACTTAAGGTGTAGGTTTTTTGTAATTCAGTGAACACACATTTCTTTAGATGTTTAATAAGCCTAAACATTTATGCACAATATTTTCTGACACAGAGTAGTTAACCATAAATCGCAGCTGTCCGAGGTCCAGTTCATTGAGGATTTACTGCATAGAGCCTAAATATTTAATATGCCCAGGTTGGAGAAGACAGAATTTAGACTGTAGGTTATTTGTTTTCTTGTAGCATAAATGCTCTCACTTGTTACAAATGCAATAGAGGAAAGACTTGTAGTGCTAGGTGACATCGTAATGCTTTTATGGGTGGATTAATGAAACATGACAGTAATGTGAACATTGTGTTCAAAGTCTTGTGAATGACATCTTGTCGTTGAAGTTGTAGGATTATTTCATTAAGGGAGCTGTAGTGGTAATTTCGTCTGTGTTGTTGTTGGCATGATTTTACTGTGTTAATGCACTAGCAACAAGATTTTCTATGGAGCAACTTGATTTCATATGCTGTTAACATGATCACATGTAGGTTGATTTGAACAGCATCATGTCAAAGGAACTGTGAAAGTGATTTTGTCATGAATGCTCTAGGCACATCAAGGGAATTAACAAAATCTCTTACCCCAAACCTTTGGATTTGTATCCCAGTCTCAGTACATGAATAGCTGTGTAGATCTTCATAAACTGTTCATATATATATATATATATATATATATATATATATATATATATATATATATATATATATAT
>JAYMFT010018835.1:0-16521 GCA_038088735.1 Panulirus argus
GACTGATGCAGTTTGATGCTGAATTATCATCAGTGATATTTTTTTTTTTATGTATTTTTTAGTATTGGGTGTTAGGATGTACGGTCTGCCACATTCTGAATGCTTTTCAAAATGATTTTTTTTTAACCCCCATACATTGTCCGCCTGCAGAACTACGCTTAATGTCGTGCCGGGTCCCTTTTGGGCCCACTTTACTGTGTTTCTACTGAACTGTTTTGTCTCGAGTGTTTTGTGAACTGCAGTTGAAATGTGTTAGAGAGATGTTGGTCAGCAGTTGCTATGAAAAATCTTTATATGAAGCGCTTAATGATCCAGCATGCAATATATTCGAAGTGTGTTTTAAGTGTTGTAACTGAAGAATAATGCTTGAAGTATTTCGTATACTTTAGCTGGCACGTGCTGATATTCTGATATTGTTTATGATGTTTGCTGTAGGAATAGGTGTTTAATCCCCAGTATCAAATGCAACAGCTGAAACGTCTTTTGTATTTAACGTTATTGCAATTAAGACTAATGGAGTGGTTTCTCAGACGTTTCTGTTGAAACGTGGAATGGTTTCGTACCAGGCGCCTCGTGTGAAATGTCTTAATGTTTAAACTTTTACTGTGTTTCAGTGGAGGCCATCACTGAACTATTTATATTTAACCTTGTGCAAGCGAGACCACGTGTGAAATGATATGAGTATGCATTTTAAATGTTAACGTGTCTTACATGTCTTAAATGTCTTTAAGTCTCTTCTTAACGTATGAAGATCAAGGTCAAACCATGTCTAAAGTATACGATCTTTTATTACACAAAAACATTCCTTCGGGTTTTACTAAGTGTTACTTTTTAAAATACTGTGTTCTGCAATGAAATATGCGTAATATCTGAAGTTCTTCAATGCTAGTAAAAAAAAAGGAACGTTTTTCTTTAAAGCATAACTAAATTCAAGTAGAACATATATGTATGCATCGCAGCTCGTATGGAAACAGTTGTGAGGAAAAGAATTTGATTTTATCTCGGCCATCCATTCGTCTGTACAGCTCTTTTTCTTTTGAAAGCCAAGAGGCCTGACCGAGGTGTGTGAAATTGCAGAACAACGCAGGAACGGACGAACAATGATTTCGTGTCAGTTTTCAACTTTTTTTTGGTCTCTGGGAAACATGTAAAACTACAAACCCGCGGCTTTGTTCCCGAAAGTGGTCCAGTGCGAAAATCTTAAGTCCCTAATGTATTGACCATCCTGCATCTAAATGGTTTAGGGTCCCTTTACCTATGCCCGCCAGAACTTCCTCAAACCAAAAGAACTTCACATCATGCTCGAGGAAGTTGTGTCTTGAGAACCCGAATATTGTGTTACGCAGATGAACCCGAGTTTTTCCTGATCTGGAGAACCTTCTTTGCCCAGAATGTCGTAAAGCTTACTCAGGAGATCAGCTCTTTACGTAAAAGAATCTCGGTTTACCCTAGAAAACCTTGCCCAGGTCTTATCTATTACATTTTTTGCCCCGAGATGGCTTCCGTTTGCGCTTAAGGAGTAAAATTCTTATAGATGACGATAGACTGGGTACCTGGCTTAGGTAATATATACATATACAGCATAAATGAGTGTGCCTTTAACAGTGCTTACAGTTGTCCATGCCTTCCAGCTACTTTAAAAAAGATGAATTCCTGTGAGCGGCGGTCAATGTCTATCCTTTTCATGTTCTAAGATACAGAGATAAGCCTGTGGGTAAGGACACACTGATTTCATAAGTTCTGTCGAAGTTCATGGTCGGCATTGATTGGAGATAAACTGTAGCGTGTTAATAGGTGAAAGGGCTTGATCATTAGGTTTTTGGACGAGCTTTTTACCTTTTAAGAAAACTGAAGGAAGTTGCAAGATTTTTTTTTAACCGCAATAATGTTTCGCAAAAACTAATAGAGGAAATGTTTCTTAAGAAATGTTGCATGAGTCCGGAAAACCCATTTGTATTATGACAGAGAGCATATTCCCTGAGAAGCTTTCGTTGAGGCTGGGCCTTGAATAATGATAAAAGGCAGAGACAGAAGGGAAAAAAATTAGTCTAGATTTCACAGATTATGAAAAAAGGGTGGAAAAAGATTGAAGGAAGGAGAGGACATTATTAAGCATAGCAGGGCAGCGATTGTGAAGATGAGAACAAAAGTAACAAGAAAGAAAAAAATATTAAGCGCAGCAGGGTGGATTAGTTTAAAAAGATAAATCTTGTCGCAAAAGCTACTTAAACTCATCACCTGCTTCCAGTCCACCATTCAGATTGAAACTGAACCGTGACATCCCTTTTCTTAATGAAATTAGAATCTTACCTTTACTTGCATTTCCTATGAGAATCCTCTCACAGTGGTCCTCATCAAAGTAACCAGTCATTATAATGTATCTTTGATTCAATTAACAGAACAGCATCATATGCATACTACAGTTGTGACAACTTCCATTTTGTTCCTTCAAGGTTAAGTAGTACGCCAGTACCAAACCCGCATCTTTGATGTCTTGTGTAATTTCCCATCTGTAAAATAATGATGGTGATGTTATTCATCCTGAATATTTGAACAAAAGTAACAAGGAAGAAAAAAGATATTAAGCATAGCAGGGTAGATTAATTTACAAAGATAAATCCTGTTGTAAAAGGTTTTTGCATACCATATACCCTTTTCAAATCTTCATTCTGTATTTATCCTTGTCATTTCAATTCTATTGCAAAAGTAATCCATCTTTTTTCATAGCAACTGATTTAGCATTAGCAACAGAAACCCCTAATCATGGTTGCATTGATTGTAAGTTGAAATGATGAGTATGAAAAGAAAAGACTAATTTGAATTCATTAGGTAATTATAGTCATGACTGCTGAGGGTGAAAAGGTTATAAGATCTTAAGTGGAAGTTATAAAGTTACATAGGTACACAGACCCAAGGTCTAAGCGAGGTGGTCTGACCTTAACACTACTTAAAAAAAAAAAAATCAAGGGAGGAACAGAATTCCACATCTTCACTGTATGAGAAAAGAGGATGGTATAATAACCTTTCCTCGTGTAGCTGGTCTCTACACACAAACTAAGGGAAGGAGCTGCTAGTCATGTACCATGGTTCCAAGTCTTTGGGGCTGGGAAACTTGAGAGCAATATACTTCTTTTACCCATCCTGACAATCTTGTGTTTCACATTTATATACCACAGTTAGAACTCCATGAAAGCTTCTGTCAGCCTCTACACTTAAGTTCTTCCCCTTCACTAGAACTTTCAGTGAGCTTTCAGTTGTTCTGTTTCCCATACATGACTGTTCTCAACTTCATATTTCAGCATCCTTATTGACATTCACTCCCAGCTACTTAAACTAATCCACTACTTCCAGTCCACCATTCAAATTGATACTGATCTGTGACATCCCATCTCTTATTAAAATCAGAATCTAACTTTACTTGCATTTCCTATGAGAATCTTCTCACTGTGGTCCTCATCAAAGTAACCAGCCAGTTACTCTATCCAGCATCTCCAATTCAGCTAAGAACAGCATCATCTGCGTACTACAGTTGTGGCAACTTCCATTTTGTTCCTTCAAGGTTAAGCAGTACACCAGTGCCACACCCACAGTTTTCACGTCGTGTAATTTCCCATCTGTAAAATGATAATGATGTTATTCATCCTGAATCACACATTCACAGATTTTTATATTATTTTATGTTGAAGGCTCCTGTCACAGACAAAGGTCCACATTGAGGCCAGGCCTTAACTGAAATAACTTTTTTTAACCACTCTATCATTACAGTGCTTCACTGAATTTCACACAAGTGTTACATCTGTTATAAAAGCTCACGATACAGTTCATGAATTTTCTGTACACACCATACAGGGTCAGAACTTCCTGTATAGTTTTCTTGATTATATCATATAAATTTACAGCATTCATTAAAGCTATATATGATTTCTTTTCAGGCTAAAACTTCTCCACTGCATGCCACAAGGTAAAGATCTATTTATGCACCCACTTCTCTTCTTATTCATCACTTAGAAAGTGTTCACCAGTCCTTTTATCATGATCAGTCATAATCTTACCATAAACCTTTTCAAAAGAGTATTTTTATATTCAAGTAAAATTCTATATCAAGAATCTTCAGAGTGCGGAAGTGAGTCATAGGGTGGGGGAGGGGGCGAAGGTACTGGGAGCAATGAAGGTGTGGAAAGAGAGAATGTTATCTCGGAGAGCAAAAATGGGTATGTTTGAAGGAATAGTAGTTCCAATAATAATATATGGTTGTGAGGCATGGGCTATAGATAAAGTTGTACGGAGGAGGGTGGATGTGTTGGAAATGAAATATTTAAGGACAATTTGTGGTGTGAGACAGTTTGATTAAGTAATGTAAGGGTAAGAGAAATGTGTGGTAATAAAAAAGTGTGGTTGAGAAAATGTCTAAATGTTATCAGCATGAGTTTTAGCTTAAGAGTCACCATTTTCTTGTGAAGCTAAGCACTCTTTCAATTTTTAGATTACCTTCATAATCTGAGAAATTCATACCAGTACTAGTAGGTCTAGAGTATGAAAAACATCATTGGCAGTAGCAGGTTTATAAATGCTGCCAAATATTTTTGCACCAGTTCATAAATTTTTATAAATTTCTACCACACCTTATTTTTACACCATATACCATAGATGTAAAATAGAATGTGATATGCCTTTTGTATACTGCAGGAAATAAAAGAAATTGAATAATAGCCTCTACATCTTAAATAGGCTGTATCAGCATCAGTGCCACTTTTATTTTATTATGTGCTATTTTTTCCTGAATACTGCATCTGTTTTTTTCCTTAGAGTAAATGGGAAGGACAGGTAACAGAAGACCTGATGAGGTTGTCTGTGGTCATAATCGTATTTGTGGAAAAGACAGGATGGTAAAGCTGAAGGCCCACTCCCTCCAGCTTAACAGCCAGTAGGCAAAAAGTTGGGGTGGAACATCATGCTTTATGAATGAATATTCTTGCCATGGAAATTTGATAGATGAATTGGAATAAGAAGTTTTTCCTGCTATTAACTGCTGTGGGGTATTTTAAGGGGAGGAGGCTAAAATCTGAAATTTTAAAAAGTAATGTGTTTAACAGTAAAATAGTAAATTTGAATATTTTTACCTTATTGGAACAGGCCTATTTACTGATAATAGATATAACTTATTTTTTAAGGCTTTGATTTGTAGGTATTAATTTTCTTTGCATTTACATCTGGTGGTAGTTTTTTCCAGTATTCAAGTTCTACAGCTGAAAAAGCTTTTGCCCATGTTGCTATTACATCTTCTTGATTTTGATTTCAGACAAATATTTCTAATTGTGAATATTAAATTTAAAGACATTTTTTTTATGTTGCCAAAAATATGTAGTTTTGAAAACTTTGATTAGATCCTACATTGCATACTTTTTAAAGGAGACTAATTTTTGGTCTCTGATTCTTTCTTAAGAAGGCTTATTTTTGGAGGTTAAAGATCAGAATTTTGCTGTTCTCTACATTTGTTCTATTCTTATCTTTGATTGAGTTTGATGACCAAAACAGAATAACTTGATCCAGGTGAAGTGAGTCGAGGACGTAAAAAAGTAGATATTGTATCCTTCGTTTTATAGTTTATATATCTTTCTATGAAACATAGCATTATTGTATGCAGCTTGGCATTGTTTATTGTATTTTATGTCATTACTGATAATCAATGCAAAGGTCTGAGTCTTCTTTTTCTTTAGAAACTGTTTTAACAAACATTTTATATTCATAATTGATATTCATGTCATTGCAGTGCATTCCTTTGCATTTGTTGAAACTGAAGACCATACGCTATGCCTCTGTCCATTCCATCATCTAGTCTTAAGTCACAGAATCCTGAACAGATCTGTCTTTGACTGGGGTATATATCCTGATTATGTGTCTTTGGGAAATTTTGAAATTCGACTGGTAATTCTTGTTTCCATTTCACTGATATAAGAATGAAAGATAAGGTTACTTGAACTGAACATTATCACTTCCTACTTCACACTTCAAACCAGTCAGATTCTTTCCCATTTAATACCATACACTGTCTGCTGCCTGAGCTAGTCCACTATCCACACGCAGATTCGATTTCTTATACCAAGAGCTTCTATTACATTTAACAGACACTTAAATGCATGGATATCTTGCAAACAATGTATGCATTTCTATAATATGGGATTATAGTATTTGTTTTCTGGCCAGATACAGAGATAGTTATTAAAAATTCATGATAGATTATACATTTTTTAAGTTTTGTAAAGGAAAATGCCTTTCTTTGAGTTTTGAAACACTTCCCATCCACAGCACAATTATGATTAACCAGTTTTTATTTAGTAATAATCTATTTGTTACTTTTTTCTGTGACCTGGTAATTGCAATACCTGCACTTCCTCGAGCTGGAGGTCTCAGAAACCACTACAGGAATAGTATGCTAAGTGTTTGGGACCTATTTAGTTTTAATTTATAAGGATTTCTTTGCCTACTGTATAGTCAGAGATGGAGTGATACAATAGTCTCTCTTTCTCTCTATCTTTAGTGATTTATATGGTTATTTGAATACATCATGATCTCGTGTTTGCTTTAGCTGATTTTAGTACATTATACACGACAGCTAAATATTGGATACGTGCAAGTGAAACCATTGCATATTTGATCCTGTTGCTATCTTGCTAAAGTGGGAAAACTATTCGAGTGTAAAAGAAAAAAATGTGGCAAATGAGACTCATTTTGTTACCAACAGATTTTAGTCAGAATTAATGAAATCATGATGTGATATAGTGACAGCTTCACATTTTGTCTTGTTCTGTATATTTTCTGTGAATTAAATAATATTAATTAAAAATAACTCTCTTACTTTGTTTGCTGACATAATGAAAACTGAATAAAGTGCCACAGACCAACTTTCACTTGGAACCATTCATTCTCCTTTTTTCCTTTTAGTACACATGTTGTACACCCTTAATAAAAACTTCTGTGCTTCTAGCAGCTTTCCTCCCACACCTCATATTCTTATACCTTCCACAAGGCATCTCTATTAATCCTATCAGATGTTTTCTCCAGATCCATAAATGCCACATACAAATCCATCCGTTTCTCACGTGATTCACACATCCTGTACCACTTCTGAAACCACAATGTTATCTCCAGTCTGATGCTCTGCACGTGCCTTCACCCTCTCAGTCAAGTTATCTACCATACAACTTACCAGGCACACTCAACAAACTTGTACCTCTATAGTTTGAAAAAACCTTTATCCCTCTTGCCTTTATACGGTGGCACTGAACAGGCATTATGCCAGTCCTCAGGCACCTCACCATGATCCATACTGATATTGAAAATCTCACCTAACCAATGACAACACATTCATCTTTCTTAATAAATTAAACGGCAATACCATCCATTCTATCGGCTTGCCACTTTTCATCCTACGTAAGGCTTCTGTCACCTCTGATCTCTTCACCAAACCTCTCCCCATGACTTACCCATGCCACCCCGACCCAAGCGCCAAACACGTGAGCGTTATCACCGAAGAACCATAGTGGAGTTTAGTGAATCTTGTGGAATAATACGTTACTAAGGAGACCTACGAAACATCTTAAGAGGATATGGTAATTGGTTAAGCTCTCGAACACAGACCTCGGTTGTAAAGACATGAAAATTAAGGATATGGAACTTTAACACGAGCATCAAATTATGTCAGTGTGGGTTTTGTCAAGGGTCTGGGTGGGCAACGTTAACAGAGTGCTGATGCAATGCAGCTGAACCAAACGCTGATCTCCTTGACTGCTTAATGTGACTGGCCTGTCAGCGAAACTCGGACTTGCAGACATTCGGCCCTCAGTGCATACGTCGATGCTTGTGAATATTAGCAGTAAATTACGCAGATCTCTGAAGAGCTGTATTTAACATAGCGAGTTTTCAGAATTTTTGAGAATATTGCAATTACCGACTTTCAAATCCTTCAAATCATAACGTCCAGAACTCCCGGACATGGACTTCAGTATGTTACAAGTCGGTCGTCAAGTTGTGATGACTTTTTATGTTCTTGTTAATTTTTGAAGAAGTTAGTAGCGGAGAGGAGCCTCATTTTTTCGGCAAACGTATACTTGCATTGCTCCCATCCTTTTATATATATATATATATATATATATATATATATATATATTAAAAATCCCAGGAATCAAGAGTACTTCAGATGTGCAGCCGGAACAAAGAGAGAGAGTAATCATGGTATATTTATTCGTTAGAGATATTGACGGAGATTTAAAGCAACAGAACCCAAAATTCGTAAATTGTGAGTGTTATAAACCATGATCAAAGATTGTTTCGATTATTCAACCTGTTTTATCTAGACTCGTGATGAAGGCTTGAACCGATTTCCAACGTAGTTCTGAAAAATTCTGCATATTGTACTATTTCATACTTTTTCTTTTTTGTAACATCGTTTGCTTCAGGTCCTTCGTAATTGAATCCCTACGTACAGAGGACACTGACTACAGAATGATTACGTGCTGGGGGTCCTGCCTAATGGAGAAATACGTGTTGAAATTCTTTAGGTCGTCCGCTTGAGAATGGTTGGTCGGAGGCCCCTTGTGCTGCCTGCTGTCTTGTTCTTTCTGCATAGACGAATATTACTGGTTGGAGGTCTGTGCGGAGAGGAGGTGGGGGGATGGTGGACACGTAGGGGTCATGTGGAACTATGCCCATGGTGCAGATGACGAGGTGCAATGGGTCAGCCTAGCATCATCACAACATCAGCTGTCGGCACACCACATAAACCAGGTCAAGGACATATTCCTCTCGGAACCCATCGTCAGCGTTACACCCCCCTGTGCCTTTGTCACAGCTCATCTGTTTTCAGAACCCAGGCTCCTTTATTTTTTTCATGTTGCCTTTTGCAAGACCCAACGTCCGATAACAAGAAAGTTTCCTTCACTGCCCACCTCCTCCGTCACTCAGCCAGCCTCTCTCCTTCCCTCAGCACCTGCCGTTCCCTAGCACCCAGCTTGTACCATTTGCTTTTAGCTCCTGCAGTCTCTCCCCAGCACCTAACCCTCCTCCAGCATTCGGCTTCTCCCTCGCCTTCCAACTTCAATCAGAAATCAAGCTCCTCTGACATCCATCTTTTAACTTCCAGGTTTTCCTCTGAGATCAGCCTCCTCTAACGCCAGCATCCTTTAGGACTCGGATTTCTCCAACACACACCTTCTTATAACACCTGAAGGTCTCCAAAATAAATCCTGCAACAGCCAGCTAGTCCCAGTAATCAGCTACTCCATCATAATGTCGAATCTCTTCCACCACCAATCTCCATCACTCTCCCTCAAATCTCCACCACTCTCCGTTCTCTAGCGCCTTTCAACACCCGTTTTTCTCGCTCTCTCCATCTGGATTTGCATAAAGATTAGGTCGTATCATATTATTGGAATATTTAAGGGTATCTGGGGGGTTGAATGAGCAAGCATCGATGGACTTTTGGGAAGGACGGCGATAATGTTTCTGAAGGAGGTAAATAGTGTTTAAGCAATGACATGAAGGGTCTTGTGATATGCTTAAACTGTATTTGTTATGTTAGGGAGATTGACGGTGTCCTGAGTGCCTAGGAGAAATTTTAACTGGTATACTTCCTGGAGATGTCGTTTTATGATAGATGTGTATATGTTTGGTTGGTGTGTAAGACAGGGTTGTTCAATTGTTTGTCGAGTCAGTTTTAATTTCTACTTGGGGGATTGAGGTTAGTTATGGAGCGGTTTGAATGAGCAAGGTATGGTACAGTTGCAAAGCACTTAATCCCAAGCAAGTTGAGGTAAAGATTTAATTGGGAGAAAATTCTTTTTATTGTGCAGTTGTTGAATGTTTGTGGTTGTCGAGTCGATAAGCCTAAGGAAGGTTGATAGTTCCGATGACTGTATTTTGTGTGGGTTGCTGCTTTGTTATTTTTGCTTTTAACAAGATAGATGACCGGGGAGATAAAGCGTAGTCTAGGTTGGGGCAGATGGATTGTCTGTAGGTGATACCAAGGCATTACTTTTTCCTTGTAAAAATTTGGCACCAGTAAGTGTTCTGAGGGTGTTTAACTTGTTCATGGCCTTTGTGTCGATGTTCGTGGTGTGGGGAATGAATGTGGTACGTGCGTCAATTGCGAGTCCCAGTGTATTTTAGAGTTTTGTTGAGTTGTAGTGGTCGACCGTTCAGGGTGACAGGAGAATGCAGGTTGAATTCGGGTCTTTTCAGGTTAAAAGGGTCATGGTAGACCTTTGTGGTGATGCGGACATTGTCCTGCGTATTCCAGTGTTCTAATTTGTGTTGCCTGTTTGTTTTTGCTTGGACAGTGTCACTGGTACCGAGATGTGATTGTGAAGTTATCTGAACATGAGAGGACTTTCACAGTGGTCTGAATGTGGTGATGGGAATTTAAGTATTAATAGACTGAAGAAGGTTTTAGTAATAACCACTATCTAGTGTAGTGTAGAGCTTGAGGAATCTAGAGGCTAAAGCCTTTGTGAGTGACTCTGGTTTGGCGGTCATAAATGAATTTTTTTCTTTTATCTATGCGAGGAAATGTTGGGGAAGGAACAGCCATCCAGGAGCTAGTTGGGGGATATTGGTTGAGAGATGTGGATGATTTTTTTTCGAGGAGTGTGGTTATTGACACAAGGCGGTTAGAAGAAAGGTAGGGTTGGGTGGGTGGTTTGGTGGGTTTCAGGATGGGTAGTACAATATTGACAGTTTCCTAATGTTTGGGATCCCCCTTTGTGACCAGGGGTGGTTGAAGATATCTGCAAGTAAGCGGACTGCAGTTGGACTAAATTGTTTTATGTGGAAGTTAGCTGCATTTTTCAGAATCTGATGCAAAGGAGTTTTTTTAAGGTCTCAGTTAAGACTCCAGCATTAAATGATCGTTCGCGAAATTAAGTTAAGACATGGACAGACATCAGGGGAACAATGTATATTATCCCGTCATATGCGTGTGACAAAACATGAGAGAAGATGAAAGAGGAATGAGTCCTGTATATTACCACTTATGTCCTCGTCTTCTGCCAGTCTTCCTTCGTGTTTCATTTTCTCATACTCCTTCCTCATCTCTCTCCATTCATCTTCTCCCTGCCCTCACTGACGCCTCCTTACCCTCACACTTAGCAAAAAAGCCCCTTATCTTCTAAGCTGACGTTTTTCGGTGCGTCCATTCCTTACCCGACCCAGTTACCAGTTGACCTTGTTGTCCATTGCTCGCGTTATCTATTGACCTTGATGTCTGTCTACCTTATCTATTGATTTCAGTGCTCTGTGATTACGTTCCTTGTTCACATGACCTTTTTGACATTAACTCGACAGTCGTATACTTGTGAGCCCCATCAACATGTTACGTGTTAAAAGTGGCATTTCTTTATCATGTTTGCTGTTAGGCTTTTAACTTGCTTGATCGTATCTTTTGTTCGTATTGTTTTCCTTGTTAGTTTTAGACTTTGCGTTGCGCGTCTCTTCGTTTCCATGGATTCTGTAATTCACAGTCAGACTGGACTACTAAAATCCGATACGTAAATGACAAGATACGCGTGGCATTGATCGTGTTTTCAATTTTGTTTTCATCAAAGTAGTTTGTTCAACTTGTTTTCTTAAACCATTGTCTGCCACATGCGCTATTCACTTAAACTGTATCTATATCATTTTCTGTCTACCTGCACCTTCCTGCAGGCTTCACCAAGCTTAAGTCTTATTTCACGTCAGTTTATTTGATCCAGAAGTTGAGATTTCCACTAGAGCTCCACGTCGAGGTTAAAGGGGAGGAAAACCTCTTCACAGTGTCGCAAAAGTTGAGCTCGTCTCGATATTTGAATATAATCCGAGTTTTTAATACGTCTGGGTTTTACCGGTAATGAGATAAAGGTACTCCCGCAACCCGTAGGACTGTCGCCAAGGGTTGAATAGTTTGGCTGGGTACAGACATCGAGAGACCATCGCCAAAACACCCCCCCCCAAACTCTGTGAAGCGAAGGTGTGTGCGGTTTCCTGACGGCGACGCAGACGGTCAAGGTCGCATAGCCGCCGAAGGCACGCATGCAGCAGTGATGCGGTCTGTGAGGACGGAGGTGCCCGCGGGGGGGAACGGTTATCCTCTTGCAAATGAATGTCTGGGGGGCGACGCTGGCCCGTTTTTTTTTTTTTTTTCTTTCTTTCTGGGGGAAAAAAAGGTAAAAAGGTTATTTTCAAGCGGAAGGAATTCGTCCGTGGTATTGTTGCTGTTTATTATTATTAGTATTATATACCATTAAGAGCCAAAATAATGGGCTCCAGTATATTATTTTAAGTGGTAGGTGTTCATCACAAAAGGGACCTCATAACTGATACGATTCCGAAAGCCCAAAACAGCATGAATAATATGACTCCTCTTGCACAGTCGCTTTCCCAGGAAGTCAAAAGGCGATTTATGGCCATCGTAAGAGATTGACTTGTTCTCAGACTTTGGCTGGGAAAGTATCGTAAAATAATGGTCAGTGTCATTATACTGAAGAACAAGAGAGGCAAGTCTTTGGCAAATTCGTTTTTCTTTTTTCGTCAATTTTCTTACCTTGTAGACGGCACCTGTGCGAGTAGGAAGTGAGGAGGGAGATTGGTTCTCGGTGAAGGGGTGGGGCGGGTCTTCCTGGCACGATTCGCCTATGCTTCCAACTTTCACACCTATTGATCACAACTCGAGATACTTACATTAATAAAGGAAAAAAAAATATATTATTTTGCAATCAGACTGATATTAATTTAAAGGGTATCCATTCAGAAACAAAACAACATTTGCTATTATTTGGCATTCATGAGCAATAACATTGCAGTGATGTTTTGAAGAGCGACACTGAATTTAGGTGTTTTTCCTCTTGACATCCCACACTTGAGCAACTCGTTCGGTGTTTCTGTTTGTTTCCCAGCCTTTGCTGTCTCTTCTCCATATGGTAAAGACGTGTTTGTCTCGAGCTTGAAGTGCTCGTCAGACTGGAAGTGTCTGAACTAATAAAAACAAGTGCTCGCATGCTGTTCGGTACCTCCCAGTACGCGGGAGGATACCTTCAATTACGATGCGCTGGGTGCCATCATCAGGACGGGGGATGATTGATACGCTTGGGCAAGATATGATGCCCTCCAGTTGCGAGAGTAGAAGGTGAAATCGCGATCGATGAAGTCACGCTTGTGGGGAGTCTTCATCCGGAGGGAGAGGTCGATGATAGGGGGGGGGGAAGAGGAAAGAGAGAGGGGAATCAGAAGTGATGTAGAGAGGGAGGGAGGGAGTGGGGGTTCATGAGAGCAGGAGGAGGTAAGAGAGAAGGATGGAGAGGGAAAGAAAAGGAGGAGGGGACAGGAGTATTAGGTAGCAACACATGTCGGTGTCATGAAGAGGCGCGGGCAGTGTAGGTCAAGGGCAGCGGCGGCAAGTCAGGGGCGCAGCGACCGAGGAGAAGGTGAGGAGGAGGAGGGAGGAGGAGGAGGCTAGTGGCTTGCAAGAGGCAATTGGGTGGTAGTGGCACACTCCATAATGACACATCTCTCACGTGCATCCTCGACGGTCTAGCTCGTACGGCGCTGTCGACCAGAGTCGATGTCCACTCCCCGGGTTGTACGTCTCGCCCATGTCGGGTCTTTGCTTCCCGGTCGGATTTCCTTTTGTACTTGGCTAATGAACAATTCTCTTTTCGTGTCGTCTTCGCCGTTTTTGATCTAGTTTAACTTATCGTCTTAATGTTCCTGACATGTGCTCATAATTTACGTAAAGTTACCTTTTTTCTTTTTCTGTTGGAAGTCGTCAGAAACTTTTTAAGTCGGGTTGTTCCGCATATGCCGGCCGTTAAGTCCTTGCTTTATCTCATACTCTTTCTGACGTGTGGTGTCGAAGCTCTGATTTCAGTGGGTAGAGCTCTGACCACAATCAGGACACAAGAAAGCCGGCGGCAGGATTAAGTTATTGGGGGGAACGTGTGCTTTGGTATAACTTAGACGTTGGCAGTTGACCGGTGGGAAAGGTAGACGGGTGGAAGGAAACTGGTATAACTTAGACGTTGGCAGTTGACCGGTGGGAAAGGTAGACGGGTGGAAGGATGTGGAATGGAAAGATGGGCCAAGGAAGAGGAGGAAGAGGAGGAGGAGGAGGAGGAGGAATGAAAAGAGGTGAAAGGGTAAGGTAATTATGCTAATTATGCATACGACTCGGTACACACGTCACACTGACGACTTAACTGTATGATGACATTTCGTCCTTGACTAAAAATTGTCCTTCTGATATATAAAGCCTGTTTATAAAGAGAGGAGCACGACCTTTGACCCAAACTGCAGTAACCAGCTGCTGTGAAGGTTTTTCGTGAGCACTTATATTAAGCTTCGGTTACAGAAGTGACGTTCGTATGCAAAAGATGGAAGTCTGCTCTCGGATCATTATCATCATCGTCATCATCATCTTCATTTCTCCACAGATGACACGAAAGCTGATTTTTTTCTGAGATGACTTACGACTTTTTTTCCCCTTATTTAATTGCTTGGATTTATGCACAGCTCGCCGACTAGATTGGAATGACGCAAGCTGACGGCTTGGACGAGGTCTTTGGTGGATGCACAGTCGCGGGGGTAGACTCCACCGGGTCTTTCGGTGGATGCTAAAAGGAAACTGGAAAGGCAGAGGTGGGGAGGGTGGTGAAGGAAGCGGGTGTTGATTGCGGAACAGCGAGGGTGCAGACGTGGCGCGACCCCCACCTTCCCCCAGTCGCCTGATGCCACCGGAAGCCATGTGTGTGGGAGAGGCATGGGGTTCTGGGCGGGGCTTGAGGGTCGAAGTCAAGCCGTCCCTCCTCCTCCTCCTCCTCCTCCTCCCCCCTCCCCCTCCTCTCCCCCCATCTCTTTCAGCTCTTCCCCCCCCCCACCCCAGCTCCTCCTCCTCCTCCTCCTCCTCCTCCTCTGACCCGTGATCTGGGCGCCTTCACACCCGCAGACCTCACACCGTGACAGGCATGTGGAATTCTGTAAGAGTTAGCATTCTGGTGTAAGCAGGGCGGAGAGAAGAGAGGTTGGGTACAGGAAGACAATGTGGAGGAGGGTAGGGGAGACCGGAGACATCGTCAGCGTGTGCTGGTAGGAGTCGTAGCGTGTTCCATATCTCACCAGCTGATGATGCCTCTAGACCCAAGGGCGAGGGAGTTACGAGTGAACGTATTCAGGTGAAGAGGGAGGCGGCCAACTTGGAAAGACATTGGCTGAGTGTCGCATTTGCCAGAGGACCTCGCACGAGTCGCCATGTTTTTAGATGCAGTAGGAGGGATGGTGTATTCCAAGAAAAAAGAAGGGACTTTTAAATCAGAATGCGATGACGTTGTGTCCTTTCGACAACAGGCAGCCGCCAGCACTCGCCCAGCCCCCCTGGTGCTGCGTCTGCTGACGGGCACACATTCCTCATAATGGGTGTAAGAGTTTCGTATTTGCATCATTGAATGATATCTTTAACCTTTTTTGTATAATTTCAGTTTGTCTCCTTAATTAGCTTATTTAGTCAGTGCCTTAATTTTACTGCCTAACCGTTACACGAGTTTCATGGCTAACGGTCTGCTAGCTCATCGTTCCGTTCACCATACCCACCCATTTCCCGTTTTCTCTCTCTTTCTCACCCGCACCCCGATTTTCCTCGATCTTCACATTCATCATTCGACTGTCCTCGTATTCGTTTTCCCTCGTCTTCTAGCACGTCACTCCTTCCCCATCGTCGTCTGCGGGATGACCACCCCACTTCCTTGATTTGCCACTCTGTCTGTTCTCGTCGTCTGTGAGAGAGGTCACCCTTCCCCCACCTCCTCGACTTGGACCCACCCTCTCAAGCCTCCTTCGTCTGTGAGTTCACCCAAAGATCCCGAGACCTTCCCCGGCCCAACGGCTTGTGTAGGATCCCTCCCCCCCCCCCCCGTCCCATCCTTGCCTGTACAACGCCCGCGCACTATTATGACAACTGTGTCTCAAGATCCTTCGCTGATGAGAGGGGAGGGGAGAGGGGGTGGGTGGGGGGTGGTGGTGGTGTCCACGGACACACACGCACACACACACACACACACACACACGCACGCACGCACGCACGCACTCTCTTCTGTGGATGTTTCGTCATCCTTCTCTTTTCCTCTTTCGCGCCAAAGGACACCTCCAAATGGACTTCCTATCGTGCTATCTAGTAGACTCCTTATGGCCTAGAGGTAGTTGTTAGTTAGTTTTCTTTTTTCCTTTTGCAGTGTCTACGAACGTACGTAGTAGGTCAGTGGGTGATTCATCTGGTGACAGAATGACACGGGCAGTTTTTATGACAGCATCTCGAAAGCACTGCATATGGAGAGATAAAGAAGGAAATTATTATCAACATCATTTATAAAGCATTTCATCTCTCTCTCTCTCTCTCTCTCTCTCTCTCTCTCTCTCTCTCTCTCTCTCTCACGTAAACGAAGTATCTTGATACAGATTACATCACCGTGAATCGCGAGAATCGCTTGATCTAATGTAACGAGGGAG
>JAYMFT010018846.1:0-16521 GCA_038088735.1 Panulirus argus
TTTCATTTCCCCTTGCCCCCTTCACCGATGTTTCCATTTGTTCTCTTGTCTTACGCGCACACACACACACACACACACACACACATAATACACACACACATAATACACACACACACACACACACATATAATACACACACACATAATACACACACACACACACACACATAATACACACACACATTATACACACACACACACACACACACACACACACACATCCCTTCCTACATAAGTAGTTCCTCGGAAAACTGACCCACAACAGAGTTAATCAAAATATTCCACTCTCGCCTATGCAACGTGAGTTTAGACACACCCACTCCAATCTGACACTGCACGCAAACTCACTAGAGACAGGGAAGTCTAGTCTGGCCTTTTGCCTACACGTATGCCTACTGCGTTACCCGGTCGAGAGCAGCTTTCCTTGCTTTAAACTACCTTAACAACTGTGTGTTTCCCTAAGCCTCATTCTCACAAATACCTTTGCCTGTGGAGGAGTTCGTTATCCAAGGCGACGAAGTTCCGCTGTCACGAGCTTTGTCAAAGCCACTGTCATAGTCCACCGCAGTACCGGCTCGGTATGCCTTGATGCCAGGGGGGAGTAGTGGAGTGAATGGGTGAGTGGATGAGTGGTGGCGTGTGAGGTCTGTTGTGAGGGAGGGAGAGAGGGAGGGAGGGAGGTTTTAGGAGGTGGTGGAGGTCGAGAGGGAGGAGGTATTTGAAGCAGTGAACACACGTTCAAAAATCCTAACCTACACTCGTCAACGGATTATGAACAGGAGGAGAAAATGAGAGTGTATGTGGTGTGAAAATCACCCTCAGTACCCGACGAAGGTGTCAAGGGTGGTGGTTCTCGTTTGACGATGACGGGCTAAACGACCCTAGGTAGTTGACGGGCCTAAAGCCCAAACAACCAGCCAACCTATGTGTTTGTGTGTGTGTGTGTGTGTGTGTCACTCTGTCCATCATTGTCGTTTCACGACTGGGACTTAAGAGGAACCAGTCCTAAAGTCCTCTTTGTATACTTTTTCTTCTCTCGTCCTCTCGATTTTGTTATATTCTTTTTTTCCGCTGTCCCCTTTCTTTACCTGCCTCTCTTCTGTATTTCAGGGCCCCAAAGTAACAGCGAGAGACGCATGAGCAACAGTAGCAAGAGTTAGAACTGTGAATGTACCTCGATCACACTCGCTCTCCAAAGTCTCATACGTCATAATATGGTCTGTAGATACACGCCTCCTTGCTTGGTGCCATACAAGGTCTGTTTTGTATCATGTATGTTTGTGTGTGTGTGTGTGTGTGTGTAAGTAGATATATTGCTTGCTTTTCCTATCAGCTCGTTATATCTACGCAGATAATGCTGTGTCAAGTTTGAAATTGGCCCACAAATAGTCTTATTTCTGTGAGGTCCCATGTCCCCCTCCCCTACCTGCCAGGGTACGGATACGTTAACCATAATCGTTATATTCTTCTCTTGAAAAGTCAACTTGATTAGCACTGAAGTAGGGACATCGAAGTAAGTACCAACTGTTTACCTTAATTTTGCCCTAAGTTGGTGCCCAACTTCACAAAAGTCTTTTGGGTTTAATGTAGTCTTCCTTCTGGGGACAACTTTCAAGTACACGAACTCAGACTCGTTCAAGTGGATTTATCATCGCTAATTTCCCTAACAGAGCGTCCAAATACCCAATAGACGTCATTTTGTCTGAATTATTAGTGCATGATTCTGATGAATCCATCCAAATGTGATGTACTGATACACAAATCGGTATTTGGGGAGGGTTGCGACACACCCCACCGAACACTGTACGAAGGAAGATCAACGTATCTATCATAAATTCTGACCATACATCTTTATGGAATCTAATTGGTCCCGGAGGATGTTCCTGAGGGAGTCCAGAGCACTGTAAGTCCTTCGTGACGTGATAAAAGCCTTAGCTTTTGAATCGCCTTCTGCACCTTAGGGTGGAGAGAGAGAGTCTTTGCCCAGCATTCTTTGATGGCTGTTGGTGACGGAGGGGTGGAATCTTGGATGATCTAAAACACCTTTCAGATTGTGTGTATGTTACGCAACGCCTGCCATTAAGCAGGTCAGTTCGGCTGGAGATAAATGAGGCTGTGGTGTATCACACATCAGATAGTGAGATAGGAGATAAGGCGAGAGAGAGAGAGAGAGAGAGAGAGCCAACTACCCAGCTCTCCACCGACTCCCCTTAGCAATTTAATGAGGAGCCTATGTCTTGTGAGCCCTATACATAACTAGGGCCAACGCAGCACGAGGCCTACGGGCGAGTTAATTAGGGGGCTGGACCTACGTGGGAGACCACCAGTTCCCACACCCACCCAGCCACCCACCCTCGATAGACCTGATACCACCCTTATTCACGAACTGTGAAACTCCTTTGATGTCATATTTTGTAACATTATGTAAGGATTACGTCGTAGGTGATAGTAGGCTACTCACGCTGATCTCTCTCTCTCTCTCTCTCCCTCCCTCTCTTTCTCTCTTTCATGAATATCACATGTGACATTTGGGGGAAAAAAAAAACCTTAGAGTAATGATAGACAAGGCCATATACAACATGTCCCTGATCAACAATACGAGAAAATCAGAATATCCAGCAAAAAAAAAAAAAAGATGTAAGGATATTTTCCTTTCAAATATCATCACGCTATGGCACCTGGACACACGGAAAGTAAAGAATATTGGAACAATAGGGAATACAAACAACACATGCACAGACTGGAACAGAAAGCAGGTTATTCTGTAAATCAAACGAATTTCGTAAAATGTCATGATCTTTTATATAAGAGGTTGTTCATTTACAATATTCATATCTAAGGTAGGTTATTTAGCAAAGGTCTAAAATCTTCTTGCTAGTTCTTAGAATACACGCGGACCTGTACACTAGCAATCCTGGTCTCTCAACTAGCTAACAATGCACCGTTCTAGGTCTGCAACTAGATGGCTTTACTCTTGTACAAAGAAGCAGTCTAAAGTCATATACAAACAGTTATCCTAATGTAATTAACACTCCATACACACGCAACAAACCACCACGTTATACATACTTCATATATATATATATATATATATATATATATATATGAAATATGTTTATATAAATGTCTTATCTACATACATAGTAATTCGCTGTGGATAGCAATAGAACGTTTGTTCATTCTCATACTTAAGCATTGTCCCAACTCACAAATTTCATCATGATCATGGTACAAATTTACTAGTCTCTAGAGCAGATGTATTAAACCTTGTCAAGTTCTACAGTCAGGGAAGAACATCAAGCATAACTCTCTATTGTACATGAACAGAGGAGGCTTCTGCCGAAGCCTTAGCATAGGACATTTAATATAGGCAGTTGATTTCATCACCTGTTGAGTGTTTTCAGCAAAGAAAGAAATAAAAGAAGAGACTAATTTGGCTCACTCACTAACAGTGATGTGAAGAGCTATTTGCCAGCTCCTTCTGTGGTGATTGGTCAGGGGTTATGAACTACCCATTTGACACGTTCATGTTTGGAAAAATTCATCTGGTTTCTGAACTGGACAAACCAAGGTATCAACACAACTTCTCTACTGCAGAGGTTATGTCTATCTTACTCTTGCAAGATGTAAATGGTCAAGACAGGACGTACCAATATATATATATATATATATATATATATGAAAAATAAAATTCGTACAGTCAAACTTCAACTCATATACATAATCATGAAATATAAAATAATATGAAAAAAATCATGCATATAGAAATCCTCTAGGTCATCACGAACCAGACACACATGACGGATGTGCATGACGATGACGACTCTAGGTTCCTGCCTAATCCCCATGGGTCAGAGGAACGAAAGAAGCAGATGGATTTTCTCCCCCCCAAGATGGGAAAGCCTCCTTCACCCTAGAGCACTCATATCCTGTGCTGGCGCTCCCCTGGGGTCAGGGCAGGGGGGAGATCTAATGGAAGCAGAGGGAAAAATCCCCTCCCCCCCTAAGAACAGACACTGCGTCAGGGAATATGTTTCTCTCACTGAGGGAAGTCCTCGTCCCAGTTGTAACGGAGCTTTAAGAAAGCCCTTAACACATGGTTGGGGTGGGCCCCCCCTTACTGAGGCACCTTGGCCTCACTCTGATGGGGGGTTACACGAGTCCAGTCGGCAGAAAGACGACGAAGGGGGCCGAGATGCCTTGAATAATCCTTGACATCATTTTGGACTGGGCCTTACTTAAGACAGACGCAAAAAAAGGGTGGGGGACCTGAGTTTTAAGTCATACTTACCCCTGTACCGCAGCCCCGACTGCCCCTCTCCGTCCGTTGCCTGCCACGGCGACAACAGCAGTAAAAAAAAAAAAAAAAGAGCAGCAGTAACAGCAGTAGAAGCAGCAGCTACAGTAGCATTAGCAACAGTAGCGGTAGCAGGGTGGGGATATCAGTGAAGAGGTGAGGGGGTCGCAAAGAGGAATCGTCATTTCGTTGGTCCACATTACCAAACTTATGCATATTTACAAATGAGTGTATTTCTCTACGTGTGTCCTGGCAGTCTACACTCTTGATATCAAGTCCGACGCTGTAAAACAATGAAGAAACGAATCCCTTTCACAAAGGCAAGGCTTGTGGCTAAGGCGACTAGGCTATATAATACAAGCGTGGCAATGTAAGCCTACGAGGAACTGGGATCTCATCAGACAGCAGACATAATAGAAGAGAATTCCTGCAATGATTCCTTTTGGTTCGGAGACTTCCTTATTCTGTGATCTGGTGTAAAGTTATTTTTGAATTCAAATAATCAATGTTGTCCTGGAAATGATTATTTCTTTATTTTGTTGACTGTGTATTTGTGAAGAAGTAACTTCAGATGAGTCTCGCATGTGAAACCACATCATAACCGTTCCCACTCGTCTAGGATCTGACTGTCCCACACAAGCTAGAGCCGAATTGATTTATACCACCAACAGACGGCATAACCAGTCAGTACTTACCAGGAACACAGACCTCTCTTAACCAAATGAATGGCAAATACTAACCCGAGACACTAATCTCTTAAGAAAGACATAACTAGAATATACTAACCTAGAACTCATTTCTGTGAAAGACTTAACTAGCAAATAATTGTCTGGAAAACTAGTACCTCTGAACAGCATTACTAGGAAAGACTAGCCTGGAAAACTAGTCCCTACCGACAGCATTACTAGCAGCTAGTAGACTGGAACAGTGAGTTCCTTAACTCCGTAACCAATGAGAGGTCTTCATCGTCCTTGTGTTGGCCTCCTTCAGGAATGACTCGTGCTTACACCCAGTCAAAAGGAAGATGGCAAAACGACGGGTCTTTGTGTGATGAGAACAGAGCAAATAAATGCCTTCAGGCACAGTTGGTCTGGATTCCCCCCTTCCCTCACGCGGATGTGGACGAGAGTGGGCAATATTCGCAAGTGGGCGTGGATAATCTTGTGGGAGTGTGATGAGCTGTTGTGGGCATGTGACAACTGATGTGGGTAAAGAATTTGTTTTCTTTTAAGGGACTGGACGAAAGTGGTATGAACACATTCCTTACACATAGTAGAAGTAAAATTTGTACGGAGCAGCTGGTGGTCTCACCGTCCAACCTCCCCGGAAGAAATTAGTCTCTGGGGTCTTATAAAGCAGACGACTTCTTTTTTTTAACATTTCTGGATCTTCACTTAAACTCTCGACTTTCACGGGAAATCAAGTGAGGCTTTGACAGTTTCTGGTCGATTTCTGACAAATGTTTCACCTACTTTTACATTAATTAACCCCATACTCTCCATGATCTTTACTATTCCAATTTACTTCGACTGCGTAAGAAATGTCTTCAAATTAGCTTTGTCCAGTTCCATGTAGAAATGGAGTGGCTGTGTTTCACTGATCCCGTTACCTGGTGTGGGAGTCCAAGACGCTCATTCTCAGATTGTAACGCCCATAACCAAGTACGAGGGCAGGCGTTACGTTACCACAAGGGCATTGCCTAAGGAAGCAGGTATTTACGTTGAAACTGGACACCATGTACAAAGGAGTTGGCGTTACGGCCACTACTAGGCACCAAATACGAGGTTAGGCATTAGATCCACTAGGAGGCACCATGTACAAGGAGGTGGGGGATGGGGTTAGGGGGCGTAGGCGTTGCAGCCTTGACTAGGCACCATTTACAAGGGATGGGCGTTTACAGCCACTACTAGGCACCAAGCACAAAGGGGCGGGCTAGCTAGTGGCAGGCCCCAGACAACTGGTGTTTCGTCCGTCAATAGGCACCGTTTACACAGGGTGGGGACTGGCCCCTGGCACCGCGCGTGGTAACTGGTGTTATATCCACCACTGGGTGCACGGGGTTGGCAGAGAGTGGTGGGCAACTGTTGTCACGCACACCACCACGCACCATAGAGGGAGGCAGGCCCCCTGGCACTGCGTGGGTTGGGTAGGGCGGGGGGGGCCCCTAGGCACAGGGGGGACTGCGTTACCTGATCTTGCCACGTATCCTTGGATAGCCGGAGTACCCCGGGGTGGCTATGTCCTGGTGGCTCCACATGTACCCTGGGTACGCCCCGGGCGTCCCCGGCAGGAAATGCTTCCCGTAGAAGCCGTAAGCACCCGTGGGCGTGGGCGTGACGGTAGAAGGCCCCGGCGGAGGGTAAGGCCCGCAGGCGAATATGGGCGGCCGTTGGCTCAGGTAGGCCTCGGGGTCGCCCCCGTCCTGCTGGGCCCTCTCCATGCCCTCGTAGAACTCCCAGAGGCGCTCCGTCAGGATGGTGAGGATGGTGCCCCCGTGGTTCATCTCTATCAACCGCAGCACCAGGCAGCCGTCCCAGCCCAGGTACTGCACCGCCATCTTTCGGGCGTTGTTGTACAGGTCCTCCTTGCCGACGCGCCTCGTCCGCCAGAGGTAGTAATGCACAAAGGCGATGCGAGAGCAGGTGAAGGTCCGCCACACCCAGATGAGGGCGCTGTAGATCGTCACCGGCAGCAGGATGGCGAAGAAGAACCAGATGAAGGAGAAGATCTTCTCGTTGAAGAGGTTGATGGGCAAGACGCACTGGCAGGTGTACGTGCGCAGGGAGCCCTGCTGGGCGGCCAGCACCTGACACAGGGTCTGCAGAGGGAACCGTGGAGACGTCCACCATTCCTTCTTGTTGATGAGTTTCTCCACCACCTCGATGCCGTGGAAGAGGTAGCCCTTGCCGAGGAAGACCGTGAGCAGGAAGTACTGCATCAGGATGTTGAACACGTACATGATCTTGACGATCATGTACAGGATGAACAGCGAAGAGGAAGGGTTCCCACCGCAAGCCAGATTGCAATCGAACTTACAGACGGTTCCTGGACAACACTTTGAGACACCCATGAGCGTGTTAAACTGGTCCAGGAACTCGGCAATAAGGGCGTCGCGGTCTGGGTGGCCGGGGGTGTATTGCGAGATCACTGACACCTTCTTCAGGAGACGACCCACTTTAATGCCCGAGTTCTTGGCCGTCGAGTTCCAGATGGCAAAAGGGACGTAGAATAATCCAGCCTCGACGAGCAGGATGATAGGAGCCCACTGGTAGTAGTTGACCTTAATACGCTCCCCCTTGATAGCTGTCGAACCACCTTCGTCATCGAAATTTACCGAGTGCACTCGGGTGACCTGATCCCTGGCGTTCTCGTCCACGGGGATGATGTAGTAGGTGCTGGCCGTCCAGCAGTACGAGTTGACATACCGCGCCTGGGGCTCCGTGAAGTACGTCGGCGTGAAACACTCGATCGGGTCGCCGGCGAACTGCTTGGTCACGAGCGGCAGGGAGAGGCAGATGAGGATGAGGATGGTGTACTTCCTGTTCAGCTTGTCCACGCCATCGTCGATGGGAACGTTGCCACCGATGAGGTAGTTGCTGAAGTGCAGGAGGAAAGACATAGTGGAGCCGAGCCGCCGTCGCCGCCGCTCACCACGAGCAGATAGACGTTTACGTCGCTTGTTTGCTCAGGATACGGGGGAGGGCGCGACGCGCGCCCGTTTTGGAAGGATTCCCACCCCCACACACACACACACACACACACCCGAAGTTGCGACGGTATTAAATAGCCTCGGGAATCCCTCCTCCCTCCCCTCCTTCCCTTCTCCGTAGGAAATGACACACTATTCGACGAGTCGGCACTCTGACGGGAAGATCACTTCAAAGGACTTCGGAAAGCCTCTGGGAGAAGGGTCCCTTGAGGGTGGAAAAGCCTCTAGATCAAACACTGTGTGTGTGTGTGTGTCGCCTCCGTCAGCGCTCCGAAAGACCCGCAACTCTGACACCCGGGATTTTACAAATGCCAGGACCTCTTAACCACACCTCTTGCTGATGCAAACCGATGATGACATGTCTTCGAAACAAAGGGGAAAATACCAACCTCCAAAATTATGGGAAATGGCTGGGAGGGAGGAATGAGCGAAGCCTCGATCCTAAATGAGATTTTGAGCACCAGGACTGACACCGTCGTTCTCCGAGAGCTTAAAGAGAGTATAAAACCCGGTCAGGGCTCTCTATGAGGGGCTCTACGGCACCACTCTCGATCTCGAACACCCCGACTCGACTATCAGGTGACAAAAACCATGATCGACGCGCACACACACACACACACGTTCATACAGATGTGAGAAGAACAGTAACAAGAACAGAAATTAAAGATAACAACTGATGAACGTAAAGAAAAAACATTCAAATCAACTGATTAAAAACGGATGTATGGAAATCATCGATAAAGAAACAGAAATGAATTGACACAAAAGGAAGTGAACAACAGAGGAACGAGAGACGTTCTCAAGATGTTCTGTGTTTTGACTCTTCCTCTTCTTCTTCTTCTTCTACAGGATGATTCTTCGACCAAGTCTGCTGGAGTCCCGCGGGTTCTGGTAGAATTTAGAAGACAGGGCTGACGATCTCCACCGACTCTGGTTGATTCTAAAGGGTCGAATGGTTGGTTTTTCTTTTTTTCTGGTAGAATCTAGACGTATTTTGGTGGAGTCGAGATGAGATGAGAACTAGTAGTAGAGCGGAGAACAACAGGTGAGATTGTACCTGAGGAGAAGATATGAAAAATATTACTTTCGTATCACGAACAAGTTTCTTAGAAATTGGGTAATTCTTACACGAATAATACTAAGCTATCTAGATTGATTTCTTTTAGTGAATGCTAAATCCCCTATAGTTGTTGTTCTCTTGAAACGTTGTAGAACAGACTTTAATGTAAAGAAAAAGCTGGGGGACCCCTTGTTCAAGCTCTGAAGCAAGGGAGAAAGTTCCCCAGACTACTGTCCTTATAAGACGTAGAGGAGAGTTGTAAATACGAGATCGATTGCGCAAGTGGTGACCAGCCAGATGAGGCTTCTCGCTGGGGAGATTATAGTCAGCCTCAGGGGTGGAGGCAGTGGGTGGCCAGTAGGTGGATGTTCTTGCTTGGGTGGCGCTAAAGATTGCACCCGTAGGGAGATGTGAGAGAGAGAGCGGACGAAACCCTGGGGAGTGAGATAAACGGAGAGAGAAAGAGAGAGAGAGAGAGAGAAGGACGAGGGAGAGAAAGTAAAAGGGAAAAAGTGGATGTGGAGTGAGGGGTGGGATATGTGGAACATCTCAAGTGGAAGAGGGAGATGGAGAATGTATAAGTTCTCCACTTGCATCACAGAGTGAGGGGTGACCTGATCTCAGCCTCTGAGATTATGAACTGAACAATCAAATTATGAATGCAGGCATTAAACATAAGTTTAAAAAGTTTTATGGTAGTAGAGAAAGTTCAAACTGTGGGGCTCCGTGAGTGTGGAACTTCCTCCCCTAAGAGTACAAATAATCTTTTAAAAAATAATCTAATAAGGATTATTAATAAAAACTAACATGTCTGTCTATCTGTACCATGTAGATATATGATTTTTTTTTTCGTATCACAAAATTGTTTCACGGTTCACGTATCATATTCTCTGCTCGTCTCAAACCTTTTAAAAGTTCACAAATGAAAATTTGCTTCAAGGCGACAAAAATGCAACTCGATGTCTCTGAACGCTCACCAAAAAAAATGAATTATTCTGTGATAACCTTAAAGCAATCTAAAAGTTCCAAAATTGATTTTTTTTTTGTTGTTGATAAACTCAGTGAAGACAGATTTTCATGTCTCGGTATTTAAAGTCTATATGGATCTAGTATATATTCATAACCTGAAAGTCGACTTCAGGGGAATTCTTTCTTTCTTGTCTTCATCGACACCGAGGTAAGACGGTTGCTAAGGAAAACGACCCAAGATGTTTTACAGTGCTGAAATTCCGGTCAAGCAAGCCGGAAGTTTTAGGTTAGGGTTTATTGGTATACCTGTAACAACTGTGACTTCTTAAGTAAAAGTCGAACTAGTTGCTACTGTGTGTGCTCCTTAGGATGTGTCAGCGTCTGTGACCATCTAGGCCTCTCTGTCCCGGAAACCAGACTTAATGAACTACAGAAACTTTGCTTCCCACAAGCTTAGGTGCTGAATAGGTGCTTAAAGTGATTTTCTGTTGAGAAACTATTCCACATATGTACGAATCTTATTCAACCCAGTGTGGTATAACGATGAGATTATTCAGTTGGCTCTTCCTCCGTGTCTCTCATAACAAGAGTGGAATTCAAAGCTTTCTGCTTCATTAAATCTCCTGTTACCATCTCTGTTCAACCATCCCTTTCCGTCCGCTGTGGCGTTGTTACCCCTTCTCTGTTCTACGGGTATTCTTTCTGCCACTAATTTCGGTGAGCTGCCGTGATGTGTCTCTCAGCCACCGTGGCAAGCGACTGGCTGCCGCTTCCCATAGTTCGTCTGTGGAGGGTATGTATACGAGGCTTGGCCGTTGTGATTTCTTCCTCCTTCCGCGAACAACAAATCTGTAGAATTCTCTTCCTTCCTCTGTCTTTCCCTCTTTCCATAACCTTTCCACCTTTAAATGCCTCGTTTACACAAACACGAGGAGGTCAAATTAGCTTCCTATAAACTATCTTTCTAACGCTCCTAATCTTTTGCCTCCCTCTGAGGTGGCCATGACTGGCACACTTGTTCCTTTGCCCATGATTTATTGGCTTCCAGAACATAAAAAGCCAGTCATTTCCTTGGCCATTCATCCATTTCATCATCTGACTGTGGCCCATTCATCCACCTGGACGATGATCTTACCCACTCATCATTCACTGGTTCACCTCTTCGTCACACACAAACTCATCTCGCCATTGTACACCAGAACATGTTGCTCATCACATTTTGACTCTCGTCCATTACCCACGGACCCATCTGTTCACCCACTTCCTCACCCATCCGTCGCCCGCTCGTCCGTGGCATCATCCACGCAATCATCCGGCTCAAGACTCACAAGGGGATGATTGGTTCCTCTCCCGCGCGCGAGGACAAGATCGTTCCAGACTCGAAGGCGAGCCGAGTAATCTCTGGGGGCTGGTGAGACGAGGGTGGGTAGGGGGGTTTGGGGGGGTGGGTGGGTGGGGGGGGGGGGCGGGGGGGAGGGGAGAGACTGACAAGAGACGAGAAGAAAAATTAGAAAAAAAACGAAAATAACCGAGAAAGGAAATAGTGAGAAATAAATAAGTTATCGTAGTTCTATTACCGTAAAGAAAAAGAAGTAAATAACAGGTACTACTGTGCTTACGACCATTCTATCAATCTCTATTAGTCTATTCATTTATCGATCTGTCATTCATTCCACTCCCAGCTACGTGTTGTGGGGTCATTTTTAAGAGAGGCGTTTGGCATAAGTTGGGTGCCTTGGGCTTGCAGTGGGCAGGGAAGGAGACAAGGCAAGGCCCAGTTCCCTTCGTGGGGTGGGTAGACCTGCAGTCCAGCTGCCTCTGTGACGTACACACACACACACACACACACACCAGACTGGGTGTGTATCTTCAGAAGGCAACAGAGTAAGATGGGGAGGAGGTCACCAATCTTGCGGCCAATACGATGGTCGACTTAACTTCACACATCCATCCATCCATGTGGTACACCTTCTCCCTTACCTCAAGGCAGTCTTCACCTCCTCGCCTTCCTCCTAAAACTCATAGCCATCCCCTCACCTTCCTCATCACGAGTCTCTTGGACCTCATCACACTGCCTCACCTACGTCTCACCTATGACACTCGATCTCCTTTTCTAACATACTTCATCTCCATCTCGTCTAACACACTTTATCTCCATCTTTCCCAACACGATTTAACCACTTTACAATGCATGATCCCCAGAACGAAAACTAAAATCGTCCCAACTATGAACATGCAATTGTTAATACGAATCAATTATTTGGGAATGAATAAGAATCACACACAAATATGAATAAACTCCTTGCGATCGTAGATTTTTAGAAATGATATATTGTCGAGAATAAATTGTTTCTCAGAAATAAGCCTCCGCGTGGATACTGTAGAGACTCTTGTCACCTTAAACAAAAGAGGAACAAAAAATATCGCTTGTAGTTGAATCACAGTGAAATCTACGAGACCTGGGCCTCCAATATCAATACAATCATGCGTTCAGGAACGCAAAGAGTTGCAAAAAATTCCTATGCGAGACTCGGGTTGTATTCTACAGCCACAGACGGGCGTTGGGGGCAGAGGGTGACCGTAGGGAGCTTCCAGGGCGGGAGTGGACACAATAAACCTGGGGGTCCAGGCCCCAAGGGCTGTCCGGGGGTATAGACCCCCAGGAGAGTGGGTGGTGTGAGAATGGTCGAGGCTGAGTACCTTTCCTCATTCTTCGTTGCAGGGTTGGTAGTAAATGATTCTTACCCCACGCCCTCGTTTTGGTCAACCATATATATATATATATATATATATATCCCAGTGTTCAGGGGACCACAGAGGACACTCCCCGATGGACCAGCTTCGGATCAGAGCTCGAGTGTGACTGGAAGGTTCACTCCAGAGAACTCTTACCAATTTACCAGTTTATGAGCAGCCGATGGCGACAGCCCTGCATCACGCCGTGGTCGAAGCTGTACCGAGCCTTTTGTTTTCGACCGTGAGAGACAGAGGGGTTTCGGCACTGCTTCGACCGGGCGCGTGTACCGAGTCCTGCGTCTCGAGACATGGTGTTGGGTGGGTGTGTCGGTACTGCTTCGGTCAGACGCGTTTTTTTTTCGAGTCCCGTGTTTCCGACAAGCAGGGACAGAGGGTTCGATACAGCTTCGACTAAGTGCTCACGGGGATTCTAGTGTCTCAGGCGTGTCACAGACTCACAGGACATTTGTCTGTTGACTCGACAGTGGAAAACAGCCTTTCAAAGTCATTCTGTGCCTGACTCACTTCATTTACTTAGAAAAGACTACTTAAGAATCTCCTGATGTGGAGACGTATTTCTGAACAAGTTACGGATGAAACATTTAGTTTCTTGTGTCTGTCTACTCTGTGTTTCAGTAGCGTCAGTATATCTATCTATCAATCTATCTATCTATCTATCTATATATATATATATTGATACTTTAGTAGACATATATTGAACAAATTCAGAGTTTTTGTCATAGCAAGATAAAACTTTTCTGATACGAATATAAAGTTATATATATTTCAGTAAGAGCATCGTCCACTTCAGTACTACGGTACGACCCTTGAGGAGGAAGGTACGACCCTTGAGCACGACGGCGCGCACGACCCCTGGTGGTGTCGTGATCTCTGACCTGACTGACCCAATGGGGGGGGTCAGGTTAAAAAAAAAAAAATCATGCCACCCCTACGCCAAAGGTCGTAGCGTAGTACTAGCTCGAAGGTCGTACTGTAGTTCTCATCGAGGGGTCGTGCCTTCCTCCCTCAAGGGACTGTGAATGCCATGGTGCAGACGACCTTTATCCCCCCCCGCTCCCCTCCCCCCCCCAACAACAACAACAACAACAAAAGTTTTTCCCCTCACCACCCATACGAATTTCAGGAATTATGAGAAATTACGCAAGATCAATAGAACTCGCAATATACGTTTATCTATCAATAAACACAATGATAGATATGTTCGCTATAAAACAGTCTATTTGCTTCCGATGAAAAATTCGTTGCATTTATAATGAAAAAGACGCTTCATAAATTATCGGAAAAGTCATAAGTGGCAACACCCAAGGCGGCATCGACTCCAACACAGACTATAAATTTGCATGGGCCATCGTGGGGAAAAAATTTTTGCTTTTTTTTTTTTATTTTTTAAAACAAATTTTTTGTGTTCGAAGTTTTGTTTTTTTTATGGGGCACATTTTTGCATTTTTTTGTGAGTTATTTTTGGTTGTAGATCCCCGTAAGAGTTTTTTTTTTTTTTTGTGGGTAAAAGAGTGATGCGAATGACAGAGAAGGTTCGGCATTATTTTAGGAGGGACGGTTTTTTTTTTTAAGGTAAAAGCTTTTTCTGGTGGGATATATTTAGGTATGAAGATATTCTGGTAGGGGGACCATTTTTTTTTTTTAGTATTTTAAAGGAGACTTTTGACGGTGAGCTTTTTTTCTTTTTTCTCTCGTTTTATTTTTGTGGGAACTTTTCGGATGGGGGACACCTACAACAGAGCCATAAATAGCTGTTTTTTTTTCTTTTTTACAAAACAGCATTCAAACTGTTTTTGTATCAACACTGTGAATCTGATTTCAGCAATAACACTTCTACGACAGTGCCGAAGAGCATACAATGTATAGAGAATATATATATATATATATATATATATATATATATATATATATATATATATATCAACGTAAGCCAGGTACCCTTTTGTAGACCAGACCCTACAGCTCTTATAACCCATTGTACCATTTATTACAGTGTAACCCACTGTACCGTCGGTCCATGTAACCCACTGTACCGTCGGTCCATGTAACCCACTGTACCACTGGTTCTTGTGACCCACTGTACCGTCGACGGGTCCGTGTGACCTCCTTCTCCTCAACCAGTGGTCCATATGCAAAGTACTCCCTAATCCTTCAGTGCCCTCGTGAGTAGATTGAGTACGTTCTGAGACCCACCCGGCCAGGTAGGGAGTGAACGTACTCAGCCAGGCACTAGGTCTGGGAGCGCGTCTGCCACTGACGTCTTTACGTCGTCCATACGTATGAAGTACGTCGTGAACCCTCGACGTCGGTGCTAGGGGAGGATTTTTCTTTTTTCCCCTGTGATGGGATTTTTTTTCCCCCTACATGTATGTTTGTGGTGATAATTGAGGGTTTTTGTATCTAATGTTGTGATGTATAGAAGAAGAAGAAGAAGATGTATAGAAGAAGAAGAAGAAGAAGAAGAAGAAAAGGAAGAGGAAGAGGAAGAAGTTGAGGAAGAGTAGGAGGACTTCTCAAAAATGCCTATTTTTACTTCTTCACTTCCTCTCTTTGCTACTCATATATATATATATATATATATATATATATATATATATATATATATATATATATATATATATATATATCAATGACCGTCCTTCCCACCGCTGCACTCATCACAGAAAATCTGAATATACACTGACAACAAAGATGTATATTTGATGGTACCAAAAAATACGCGTGTGGCACCATAAATCCAAGCGAATCGCTTTCCGATGGTTCAGTGGAGGGGTTCGAAGCCCCAATGAACACAAATGAGGCTTCGATATCAGAAGTATGATACCCACCTCATCCAATAAATCATTTCGAGCTAATTCTCACAATATATAAATTCCAATGTGACACTCTCTCTCATCGGTGCGCGCAATGCATTGTTGATTTGTCATCCATGTGATTCGGGCGGCATACGGCGAGGCAACGAGTTGCGTGACACATATTCCATTTATTCTAAGAATCATAAATAATTTATTCTAAGAATCGTAAATAATACTTTAAACTTCCTTCGTTGATAACTGATGCCTCCCTTTTTTTTTATCTTCTGTTATCCTATAGGTATTTTATGTGTAGAGAGGCAGGTGGGAGGCATTACCGGACTCCGCCTGCTTCTCACTCAAAAGGAGTCAATCTTTTTCCCTGCTACTGAAAGTAGCGCAGGTTTGAACTCACAGAACCCCCTTTAGAGAAAGGGGATCCGGAGTTGTATAACACAGTTTTGGCCCTAGCATCTTCCACGATGCAAAAACTGAATTATCATTCATTTATTTTTTTTATCTTATTTCCTTTGGATAACTCACTATTTCTTGTGCCTTTAATGGCCTCTCCCGATGGTTAATGAGCCATGGTCATTGGTGAGTGAGTTACGACTTGTGAATAAATGGCGATACTGATTTACGAAGGGGCCATTAGCGACCCAGTGTTACGGGAGTTTGGAAATTACTTGGTGTGTGTGACTCAGACGCAAGACTCAAGACTCAGACTCAATTCATTTTGCTCAGACTTTGTAAACAAAGTATGGAGCACAGCTCCCCATATCAATTCAATGCTTATTACATAAATCATTTGAATGCTTATTACATAAAAGAGAGAGATCATATCATATTAATAATGATAATATATTAATGATAATTATGGCAGTATCCTGAAGTAAAACTTTTGTGAGTTACCTAAATATTTTATATATAGCTCTTAA
>JAYMFT010018857.1:0-16520 GCA_038088735.1 Panulirus argus
AGGGAAAGTGAACCAACATTGCGGCGTAGGGCAAGGGGGTCAAGTTTGGAAGTTAGCCTGGGACAGTTCATAAGTCGGAACGCTTTCGACTCAACTCTGTCAAGTAAGGATACAGAGCTAGAACCACCCCAAATGTGAAAGCAGCACTCCATAAAAGGACGAATCAATCCCTTGTATAAACGGAGCAACGGTTCAGAAGAAAAGAAGTTTCGACATCTAAACAGAACGCCCAGTTTCTTAGAGGCAGATTTAGTTCTACCCATACTGTGGGGTTTCCAAGAAAGTGTGGATGTGACAGTAAAACCAAGTATGTTCATTGAGTCAGTGTATCAGTGACATATCAAAGTCTGCCCAAAGCAGAAATATGATCTGGTCTCGCAGGTTTATCTTGTCAGATCAGTTGCTGCACTTGCAGGCTACACAGGGATGGTCCGTCCCTGTGTGGTACAGCCACACATCAGTTTGCAAAGTCGATCGGCTTCCTCGCCCTCTCATTATAAAAGCTAAACCTCTTTCTACATGCTGTAATGTTGCTTCTCTTTTTTTCATATTCATTAATTTGATTTTTTTCTGTGTGCCTTCCCCTCTGGTCAGGTACGTACCACCAGACAGAGTACTACGTCCCATGTATACCATGTGAACTCTCGCGACCTGAGGATGCGCCCATTCAGTCTCTGTTTCTTTCCCTCCACAACCAAACTGTGGAACTCTTTGCCTTCTTATGTTCTCCCCCGACTCCCCTGTCCGCAGAGAGTTTATCATGACTTCAAAAGCTTGTGATAATTTAATTTTATTTTTTTCATAACAGACTCAACCTTGACCTGGACAAATGTTAGTTTGTTTGTCGGGTTTAACGGCCAGCGACCTATGAGGAAGCTCACTAGGCCTGAAATACATTTTGATTTTTGACTCTATAAAGTCCCTATACAGAGATCCTACAAACACTCTCTAAACTTATGGTGGAAAATATATAAATGAACAAAGATAATAAAATCAACAGAGAAAACAAAATATAAACATTGACTTAGAAAGCTGGTAAGTGTATAGTGTGTCAAGGTGGTGGCAAACACAGGCCAGTGGGCACAGTATCCACTGGTGAAGAACTGCGAAAGGATAAAATAGATTACAGACAGGCCTTGGCTTGCAATACATACATAGGTTATGCAACATTAACATCGATAATTCGTCAGCTGGACACCACAACGGAACCAGCTCCAAACAATCATCAACCCTGCTCCTTGCCAGCAGCATAATGAGCAAACAAATCCACCCGCCACACAGGGAACCCAAAGCTAAAGCAGCCACACCTTGAAGTCAGCCCCGGCACAGAGTCGAACCGATGAACCACATATCATCTTGTGAACTAAGGTTTTTCTTGTGTTGGTACAGTACACCGCCGGATTCACCGATTTCTAGCCATGTACACTTTAATTTCACTTACATTTTTGGTGTGCGTATGCGCGCTACCGCCTCACATTCCCTTAGGAGTCGGCCATGACGTCATCATTTCCATACGTAATACATGGATGTATCTGTACACCACCGGATGACGACTACGTTTTCTCTTCCTTGAGGGATATATCCAGTTCATTGAAGCCAGTTTGTGGGTCAATGTTCTTCTGTTTACTTGTGCTAACAGCCCAATAGATTAACAGTTTAAAAAACCAAGACTAAGCGCACGCTGGAAGTATTGCGTTGTGGCCTGGGGACCGAAGATTGTTGAGCGGTCTCTCAACACTGTGTTCGGTCCCTAGACCAAAACACAATACTTCCAGGCATATGTTTAAGCTGTTAGTTTGTTGGAGTGTTAGACTATGAGCAACAGAACAGTAGAATAATCTATAGAAAAAAAATAGGCGCTCCCGTCTGTCCGGCCCCGGTCTGTAAGCACGGCCAGGAAGTTGCCAGACGCATAATGACTAACACCCCTATATACAGTTGTCAATAATTAATCCTTTTCGGCATGTTTGAAACTGCTGGCTGCTGGGGTGAAATAGTTTCGGTTAAAATATCTTACTGTTGAGCGGTATGGCTGTGCCGCAATTAGGAGGTATGGAAATGGCAAATGGCAGAATGAATGGTTTTACTACCGAACAAGGCCATTCGCCGTTCAAGGAATAGTAACCAGGGAGGGAGGGCATAATGGCGGTGAGGTAGGGTGTGGTGGTCAGGGGATATGGTGGTGGGTGAGGGTATGGTAGTCAGGGAGAGAGGGTCTAGTGGCCAGGAAAGGAGGGAGTGGCGGCGGTGAGGGAAGACTTGTGGCTTGTGTGGGAGGACGTGGTGGTGATGGGGGAGGTGTGGTGGCCAGGGCGAGAGGGAGTGGTGGTGGTGAGGGAAGGTCTGGTGGCTTGGGAGGGAGGTCGTGGAGGCGGTGGTGTGGGTGGGTGTGGTTACCCTCCGCTGGGGCGAGCTGACGATGGCCCGGACGGCCCGAATCTGCTAGTAACCTATAAACTGTCTGCAGTGAACGGAATATATTACTTTACCAAAGGAAGTGGCCTTTCGTACCCTCCACATCACAGTGGCTGTACCTGTAAACACAGTGCACCGTCACGAATTTTGCAGTGATTGTTGCTACTGCCACAGGTACTGTCATGCTCACGTCGTCCATTGTTAAATATCTTCATTCTCTGTGGTTTTACAGTACACACGTAGTGTCTTACGACGGTGGCAGGCGAAGAAATGTCTTCTACTGCTTCTCAGGGGTTTGCGTCTTCTACGGTCGCGTTAAGACCAGACCACCTCGCCTGGGCCTTGGGCCTGTGTATCTATGTAACTCTACGATGACCTCTGTATTCATGCTTTTGTGAATGACCCCACCATGACTAGCGATGATCTACCCTAACAATTTTTCTCACAGAATGTCCAGTTATGACCCGATGTAACCCGTTCTGATTCCTGATGACCTCCTTTCCTCCCTCCGGCAGAGGGCAGCGCAGTGCGCCACCACCGCCGCCAGAAGCGCTACATCGGCCAGTTCGGGGACATGATCCGGTTCGCCACTCAGCGAGAGGCGCTCCTCTACAACAACTACGGCAACCACTGCGGCACCCAGGGCGGCGACCAGCCGGTGCTGGACGAGGTGGACAGGTGGGTGAGGAGGCCGGGTGGATAAGGTGGACAGGTGGGTGATGTGACCAGGTGGGTGAGGAGGTCTACTGGATGAGGTGGCCAGGTGGGTGATATGACCAAGTGGGTGATGTGACCAGGTGGGCGAGGAGGCCAGATGACCTGGTGGACGTGGTGGTCATGTGGGTGAGGCAGCCGGCTTGCATGGTGAATATGGTAGTCATGAGTGTGAGGTAGCCAGGTTGATGAGGTAGCCAGGCGACTGTAACGGTAACAGTAGATGATGTCAAGTACTAGGTACCAGGGGGCTGGAATATGCTAGGTACCAGATACCAAATAGCTATAGCTGGTCCTGGTACGTGCTGGTTCTACTCCTGGGATCAGGTGGCATTACCTCTCTAATGATAATGATTGCCACATACCCTAATGCCCCAAGACGAACAAGGCAATCTTCTCTTCTCCTGTACCTGGGAGACTCATCCTCACTGCCTCCTGATAGTGGCCATACTACCGTAGCTGTATTCTGACACTACAAACCTAAGTTCCTTCTGAACTCCTCCACTTTCTCTTCAAGACCTGCATAATGTACATTCCAGACCGAAACATCAATACCCCAACAACCGACCGAACACGGTCTTTGTAGACTGTTTCCTTTACCCACTTGGGCGCAATTGAGACAGACCAGCAGTTAACGGTTGAGGCTGTACCCTTTCCGAAGAGTAGACACAGGTTTGGCAGCGACCAGGATCAGTCTTTGAGGAAACTTCATTTCTCCAAAGTTGGTTGGAATGTGTGGGCAAAAAGACGCCATCGAGTTCATTTGCCAAGACCCTGAGGAGCCATCCTCGAACCTCATCAGGGCCAGATGCTCTAGTGGGATCCAACCCCTTCCACAAGCTTCCCCACACCTGACTCTGTGACCTCTATATCACCTATTCTGGGACCGACCTATCGTAGGGAGGGGACGAGATCCCAAGTCAAAACACCACTAAACTGACCATCCAAAGCCTCCAGCTTACTGACACTGATCCCTGCCAAATCATGGATGGCCCTGCAGTCGTCTCTCCACCTATACCTATGTACCTCCAGCAAGGCTTTTGGTCATGTCATATATGACCTGCCATACCATTCCCATACCAGTCATGAGCGTTTATTTTTTCCCTCAATCTCCTCAGGAAGCTGCCTCCACTTAGCCTAAATAAAAACTCATAACCACTAAGCTTCTTGAGTTTGGACACCATAGAGTTCGTTCCCGGAAAATTTGTAGTACCTCTTTCCCTTAATTTTGCAGAGGCAGTTTTCATCTACATAAATTGTAAAGTGAAAAATATTTAGTCATCCTGAAAATCCGTTGCTCTCGTTTTCTTTATTATTTTTTGGGAAGGACTTGTATAATTTTATGAGGAAAAGTGAATGAACTAGAATAGTTATGGCTTTAAAGTATGTTACATTTTGAGGAAAGGTATTCGAATATCTTTCATTTCAATTTTAAGATAAGATAACTCTCCTGTTTCGCAACATCAAAGAACTTAATCCCGTATGAGCTGGATAGGCCTGCAATTTAAAACTCTCACATATATTATTATGTAACGACAAAATTTGACAGCTTACACAACTGTATTGCATTCACTGCCATACTCTGTTAACCAAAATCTAGTGTAACTACGTAGTGTTTTTCTAAATATAATGGTTAATTCTACCTAATAATGTAAACCTCAGAATTTCACCCATTTGCAGTATTTTTCGTGTGCTTAAAAATTTCTCAACTTTTGCTGGCGAATTTTTCTCATACACTTTTTTCCCCCAATATGTGTGGCGTATCGACAGGTGTTGCTGGAACCATGACCGGTGCTACATCGAGGCGCGGCGAGGGCCGTGTGCCTCCTCCTGGCTGGGTCCCGCCCTGGTCAGGTACTCCTGGAGCTGGGACGGTCAACACCTTCACTGTGGTCAGTTCCATGGTCACTCCCATCCTACCTTCCTTCCTCTGTTCCGTTCCTCATCCCTTACTATCCTCCCGGGCCCTCTACTATCCCTTCTCTATTCTTCTCCCTTCAGTATGACCGGCTCCCTTCCCTTAATTTCTTTCTCCTCTCACTAAGGTAAACTCCCGATTCTCCTTTCCCTTAGAGTGGTCAGTTTCCTACGTCCTCTTCCGCTGCTGTGCCCTCTTGTTCCCTACATCTCATCCTTTGTTGTCATATTCTACTTAAGTTGTTATATCATTATTTCAGAAATTCTTGATAAATTACCTGACGAGTGAGGGAGACAAGGGGAAGTGCCCGTGCAGGAGTGGGTTACCACCTTTGGTGTGGACACAAACTAGTGCTGTCCAGCAGCCCCAGCTCTGCCTCTGAAAGGCTAAAGCCCAATATCTTTACCCGGACGAGCAGATCACTCAACGTTTACCTTTCATTCCCATGCCTTTAACTGCAACGGAAATGATAAACAGCTACTGTTCCTGTTTGCGATTACCATCGGCGGGTAACACGGACTGATACAGTGATCGAGAGAGTAAACGTGCTCTACCCCAGGTCACTGAGTACAACGCTATAATCCCTGAGTACGTCGGTACGAACCTTTAGCACGATGGTATCACCTTTGAGTTCGACGGCTTGGCTTTAATCTGATCCTTGAAGATCAGGTCAAAAGATATATCAAGCCAAGGGCGGCGGCTTTGCGCTCCAGGTCGTATCATTGTCTTGAAAGGGTTAAGTACCCAACATGGCCGTCATGGTTTCCAGCCGTCCACGGTTTGCAACACTGGCTACGTCAGGTCATTCTATGCCTTTAAGATGCTGTATTACTTTATCTCAATCAACGTATCAGTCAGTCATTGCTACGTCACTCTGTGGGAGATTCCAGATAACCTAGTGTTATATATTCATTTGATTTACGTTTTGTATAAGCCAGATAAATAATTATTTTTGGGGAAATTTTCTATTATGTAGTTTTCCATATTCTACGCTGTCTTTATCACGATTGCACTAATTTATTACGACACCTTCTCCCTGCATCATTCTACATCTGATGTTCCGCTATAAAAAGAAAATAGCTCTCCAGTCGTAAGGGTCATTCACGCAGTTTGAGTATGTATGGTCTTAGAATCATCCTGAACACCAGAAGGTTTTAAAAATCTTCGATTGGTGATTACAAATCAACGCTGACGGCCTTAATGACCCTGGCTTTCGATAGGCATATAGAGCCCAGATAACCAACCAACCAATCTTTTGATAATAGTTATGTATGAAGACCACTGACCATTATTCCAGATGTTGTAGCACAAAACAGTGCCACAGAACGACTTCAGTGTTGAGAGTAATATCATCAAAATCCTGACGCTTTCTACGAGAAAAGTCACAGCTTAATTTTCTATTTCGACCATTCAAAGTCTATCGTCGTGGGAAATTATGGGTACATGTTCAAATAATTCTTAGACTGTGAACGGAGAGAACACAGTCTGATCATGAACAATGACAACTTCCACATCATACAAATGAGCAATTTTACGTCACTTTCCGTCAGCTCGGTGAGAGGATCATTGGACTCTCGCGGTAAGATAGATAGGACAAATAGGAGCACCGGTCTGTAGGCCTCAATGAGTCATTCAATCGGCAGTAGCGATAAGCCGTGAGTAAAGAGGGCAGGAACCTTAATCAACTCACGCTGACGTCTTGCTCTTACTGGAAATTTCCTGTAAACCTCGGGCACTATCATGAAGGGGTTTCAACAGGATAACCGCTTCTTTCAAAGGAAAACACGTTAAGCATAACAGGGCAGGGAATTTCCAGTCCAAAAGCACCTGAAAATCCTGTTGAAATACTCTAATGTACATACCACACCGAATTCTACCAGGAACTATTGTAATTTTCTCAGATTTAACCATACGCATCAAAACTTTTTTATTTCTTTATTACGCTGTTGCTATGTTCACAGTAAGAGACAATAGTGATCACCGTAACGTTTTCTTACGAATACGTAAGTAAATTTCCATTATTGATACTTTCCTTTATGCTTCTCAACTGACCCAAGTGTAGGAATATTAAGTTACTGTCGTGCCTAAGTTACGACGGTGTGACCCTTGGGTATGACAGCCTGGCCCTTACTCTTACCCTTAAAGATCAAGTTACAGGTCGGGCCATCATACTTAAGGGTCGTAACGCCGTGTTCAAGGGCCATACCGTCGTGGCTCAAAAAGTTATATGTAAGTATTTGTGACGGGGTGAGTGTCGGTGACGGCATCGTTTATGTCGGCAGGTGAGGACGACGAGTGCAGGATGGCGTCGTGCCAGTGTGACATGACCGCTGCTCAGTGCTTCACCAGGCATCCCTGGAACCCTCAACTCAAGCGTTACTCTATCTGGGACATCTTGGCCTGAGTGTCCCCTCCAGTCGCCTGGGGACTGTGAGCACTGAAGACATGTGGACAAGAAACCCGTTTTACCAAGTGTACAGGCCAAGAAGCAGGGATGGAAAGAGATAGGCTACGCCTGTAAGTCTGAGACACTCACCGTAAAACAGACATTCCACCACAACGTTCGTTCCTAAGTCTTTACTCAACTTTATCATTATCCATTATATTACCCTCGATCTTGTATATAGCATTTAAGTCTTAATACATTCATGTAAAATTTGTGACTATGTTTTACTGTATCATTCAACCGTATCCATGTCTACATCAGCGGTATTTACTCCGAGGCCCGGAAGAATGATAAAAAATTCAGACATTCTGGTCCAGCCAACAGTCTTTTGTTTGTTTATTCTTCGCCAAAATCATAGTTAACACAAAAGTTCACTTATAAGTACAGAAACAGTAAACAAAAGATAATCACAGTGGAGTATTCAATTCATCAACAGGGTTTCCTAATAATAGTATCTCAAGTATATACCAATAATACACAACAGTTTGTAATAAGAGAGATTGTAAATACTAATTGTAGGTATAAGGAAAAATACTCCGATTATAGAAAACGCATGTAAAATTTAGATCATTACCGTAATCTGGTGACAAATCTAAAGATAGGGGAGGAGATATCATTTACCACATATGTACATATTTTCTCAATTTTTGTGGCCTGATCGTTGGCCCTCATTATCTTTCTGAAGAATGTTACTGGTATAGCCTGACTGTGGATAACATTAGCTTGATCATGTCCCTTTCAAACCATTACATCCTACAAATGTGGATCGTCTGTTGCTGCTAATGGTGCGAGGCTTGAGATTTCATACCACTGACTATCTGTCTTTACGAGGCTTGAGAGCTTGCTTACGAGGCTTGAGACTTGCTGCCACTGACTATCTGTCTTTACGAGGCTTGAGACTTACTGCCACTGACTATCTGTCTTTACAAGGCTTGAGGCTTCCTACCACTGACTATCTGTATGTGGTTATGTTCCACCTGAGAAGCTCCAGTATGCCCACTACTACTACTACAGCTGCTGCTGTTGCTGCTGCTACTACTACTACTACCAAAGAAGATAATGCTACTACTCAACGTTATTATAGTAAGAATGATACTGACTGTAATACTTATGCCAGTGACAGTAATCACTAATATTTTGGTTTTTATTTCTTATCCTATAAAATACAACACTAATTTCAAGGTCAGCACGAGGATATGACCCTTGGGTATGATGGCTTGGCCTTTAATCTCACCCTGTTGGATCAGGTTGAAGGCCAGGTAATTATGCCCAAGGGGCGTACCATCGTGCTCAAGAGTCCTACCGACGTGTTACAACAGTGAGGACAAACACAAGTGGGAGTGTTGTCTCCAGTCTAGGAGACAGACTGTGTTGCATAATGCATCACAAAGCTGCTTATAACGTCAGCTGCCTAACCAAGTGGATCTCCATAACAATGAGCTAGGACCCGGCTACACAGCTGGCGTAGTCTAGTAGACCAGGAAGCACCATCACCATACACAAAGGGAACATGGAAGCAGCCATGTACGTGTCTAGTTCACAGAGTACAGATTAACTACACGTTAAACCTCATGAGCATGAAAGTAACTCCCTTGAGCACACAGCACGACACTTGAAAGTCATGCTCATGCGGTTAAACACGGTACTGGTACGTGCTGATATTTCTCGATGAGGTTAAGGACTAGTAATCAGTTACCTACATGTCAAGTTAAAGTCTGAACGCTGTATGAAACTTTTCATGATCACTGAAATTATGTCATATCATAATTAATGCATAAAAAAAAAAAAAACACGCAAGCATTTCAATACGCGAGATGTTATAGCTCGTTTAGTTCTTTAAGCTTAGGGCCACATACAAAGTTTTCGCATTATGTGCACGATCATTTTTTTTCTTATTACGTACTACCAGAACTTTGAGCACCATGAACACCAATACATAAGTGTGTGTGTGTCTGTGTGTGGTATGTATTCAATAACTTTCTATGTATCATTTTGTAGAAGCCGCATACATAATGTACAGAATGTAATACGGATTTAAACAACTGTGTAACCACCTGCCATGATACAGAGTAGTGATTCAAGTCCATGGCTGCCTACGGTGGACTAATCATCCCTTGCCATGATTATGCCACGTACGAGTACCTGTAACTCCAGGCACTTAAGCGCACCGTCCATGGCATTGCTCTCTTGTCTCAACCTCCCAGCGTATTCACAATACATAGCCTATGGATGATGGAGTAGTCACCAGGCACGTACTTCTAATGCATGAGAGGTCTTACAGCAAAGCTTGAATACTGTTGCGTGTGTTATCATAATATGGAGACTAGGTGTTAGGTTCTGGTACAAATATTACTGTATGGCTGTGTCGTGTGTGTTAGGATGTGCCTGGCAGGCTGGGTGAGGTAATCATCTCGAGTCCTTCATCCACGTTTAGTTCTATCGTCTCATTCTGTGGACGTTGCCTTATGTTCCGTTCCGTTCGTGGTGTACCTCTTGGCTAAACGTACTCTTTGCACACAGCTATCTTTTTTAACCTTAGAATTCCCTACATGCTGGAACACTAAACTCTTCACACTGATGACATCTACCAAGTGACAAGCAGAGTACCAAATATATTATACGCCAGGTTGAGAGGGTTTACTGGGTTACACGTTCGTTACCACATCTTATCGCTGATTCACTTTAACCTTCAATTCCCAATATCACTCCGACAGTTTTTAGTGCCTTAACAGTGACCAGCATTTTTTAATCTTCAATCTACCTTATGCTACAGAGAGACCAACGTACCATAAACTGCCTTTTATGCTGTACCAAGCGATTAGTGGCCTTAAAACGGCCTTAAAAGCCAACGTATGGTACCTTAAAATCTTGCCCAGATTTCAAAGATTCAACACCCAAAATTTTGGGCATCTAGGCCGTGATAAACAAACAAACAAACAAACAGGTCTTCCTTAAATCTTCTCCAGGTCTTTCCCATATCCTCCCCAGGTATTCTTCAGATCCTCTTACAATTACAACGACATTATTACCAACGAACACACTCAGATTAGCGGACACATCCACGGGATTTTGCCCTACAAACCCCTTCCTCATTTAACTGGGATGTCTGGTGGGGAAAATAATCTGTTGTCTCCGTGACAATGGATCTTCGTCGGTTCTGCGTCGTTTGTGAAGATGCTCCAGCTGACGCTTACACGGGCATGTATATCCAAACCCTCGACGGATCTGCTGACGTGTTCAAATGAAGCTGTAGTTTGTCACAACTCCTGCTTTATGAGGGAAGGCCTATGCAGCGGTCATTTCGTACCCTGTATCAAAATTCATGACGGGAAACACCCATGATGTAGGAGGTTCGTGCTCATCTGACACCAGCAGACAAACAACAGTCGCCCTGAATACCAGACAAACCTCACAGAAAATCGTTAGTGTCGAGCGCGTAGCGAACGGCACAAGATGTTTAGTGAGAGCATAGTCCGATCCGCCTCTCTCTATAGTATGGTTACAGCTTCAGGAGCACGCTAGAAAAATAGCGCACGAAAATCAAACTAGTTTTCAGCAGATGGAAGGAATGATTCATTGTAAATTCATCACCTTAGGAAGAACTGTTACATGTACAGTCCCAGCTGACTGTGGAGAAGTAGTTTAACTTAATCGTGACATCCGTGCCTCATTTTACTAGCCAGGAATAGGCTAGCATATTGCTAGACTTACCAAATCAGGTCATACGATGTGTACCAGGACACAGATGACCGTAGGGGAGTACAGCGAGCCCCACTCCAACCTGTTACACCGGAGTCAGTGAGTCGCTGTAGATCCAGTGGGACTGATACGTATACCCCACAGGCTCAAGATACCTCGACGTATATTGTGACCGAATCGACGACTTTTCCACACTATGGCCAGAGCAGTACCACAGCAAGACGTTCAAGCGACATCCAGACCTAAGCTGTGGTAGAAAATCTTCACTGAATTGGGATTTCATCGCAGGGATTGGGTGACAGGAAGCGACCCCAGTTCAATTCAGCCGTGATGGACGTAGTTCTCTGCTTACCGTCCGTCGAGGGACTAAGAACAAATCACTCTCACCCAGAGTATACCGGTTTATGTGAGACGATAACAGAAACTCTCTTGGAAATGATGACAATACAGTAATGGCCGCAGAGTTGCTTAGGGAAGGGCCACGTTACAGTGTGTTACTAATACTTGGATATCACGACGGACACAGTTCCAGTTAATTTCGCACCGTTCCAGCAGAAGCACGTCTGATCAGTCTGGTGGCTGTAGCAACTCCTCTGGGAGTTGAGGGACAATGTGCGACCGGACGAGAAGTCAATTTAACCTAAGCGTATGTGACTGACTTGTGAGTGAGCCAAGCGAGTTCGTCAAGGCCCAAGAGGCATGTCAGAGCTCGTAAGATAAAAAAGCTACGAAGGCTTCAGAAGCTGGAGGTGGGATACATGTATTCAGCACTTCTTCAAAACACGCTGATACAATCTTCTAGCGCGGTACAGGGGTCCTTTTAGAAGTCGTGCTGAAGATTTCGGACCTCAACTATATAACTAAGACGGGGAACCAATGTAGGCGGTTTCTCACTGATGTTTCTCAGAAGTGCTAAACACCGTAGGTAGGGCGTAGGTCTGTGGCAGGAGCAGCTCTACTACCCCAAGTCTTAGTGGCAAAGGTATCTATGCATATCTCTTTCTTGTGTGTGTGTGTGTGTGTGTGTGTGTCGTAATACACTGATGAATATTAGTTGTGCTGGATATGTTTTAATACAATTAAACAAAATGTAAGAAATAACTAACATTTCAACAAGTAGAAGTTGCATAGCTTTAGGGACCAGACCAAACGTTTAGTGTTGAAGGAGAAACCTGTCCCTTAACCAGTGACGGGAGGATGTGGTTGGAGTCGAGTACCCCGTTCCTCCTCTTCTGTCCCTCTATTCTCACTAAAGACCGACATGGAGCCTTCTTTAAAGGTGGAGAACTTGGAGACCACCTACGATTCTGTAAGACAATATTGTAATTTTAGTGGTTAGATTAACAAAGATTATTAAAGTAAACAAATCTAAAACAGACAGTATTTATTCTGACAATGAATCATAACCAATTTTCTCTTAATTCAGAAATTGGGTGGGCTTTACAGAAAGGTATTTGGTTCCTACTCTTATTACATTGTCTTCTCTTCTCTCTATTTTTCACAACTTGAAAGCTTTATCCATTTCTGTGAGGTAAACCTTAGGAAAAATAGTGATTATCCTACTGCTAACCCTTCCGTGTTGTTCACTAACTGTGCTAACCCTTCCTTCTCTACCCACATCTGCCAATACTTCCAAGTTCTCTGGTTAGATATATGGGTATGGTGGGAGATAATTTGCTTTAAATCACTGAGGGCTTCAATCCCTCCACTATCCGTATGGGAGGAATTCAACTATTCCCTATGGTGAACGTTGAAATCCCAGAGGTAGAGGATCTCGGCTTGCGGGTGCGAGGAAACAACCTTGTCCATTTCACTGCCATCCTAAATCACTGACCAGTTTATATACATGAAATTTTCTGTTTCCAATATCATTTTACTTTGTTTCATTAAACAAAAATCCCTCAGTTATTTGTATCAACAATTATATGTTATGAATTATGAATATATTTTCACTTAGAACTAGTCACCGGTCTAATCACAAACTTACACCCTGTATAACAGCTGTGTTCATTTCTATGAGAAATGGCCCAGTGATGGTGATCGTGAGCGCCAACAAAAATATTTTCAAGAGGCAAAACATGTACGAAGGGTCTTACTTTTTACAGTGTACGTCAACAGACTACAAGAATGAGTTAAGTGCTCTTAATCACAAACACAAATTCAAGGCGTTAACTTAAATTAAAGAAAGATTTGGTTAAATACCAGTCAAGTAACTATAACCATAAATATCCCACAGGTGCAATCTTTTTGCGAAATGGAAGAGGGACAAATTTTTCCCTTTCTGCGGGAAGCCATTTCAGTAATTTCTTGTCTTAAAAACCGCTAAGATCTCAAAGATGCAATGTGCTCTTACACACCAATTAAGTTTTGAGCTGTTCATTATTTTCTCGTCAAGTTCGTAATACGCCTCTCCACTTCCCTCTTGACCAAATCCTAGACACACGCCTGACGTTAACATGAGGGAACACCACATCCGTGAGTTGCGAATGTTGCGCCATCAAAAAATGTAAACACTGCCGACGAAACGCTCACTCGTGGCGCCGCCATCGTTGCCCAACGTACATAAAAAAAAAGGGGGCCCTGTTGATGCGTTTATACACCATATATCACAGTTAACGTCACACGAAATTCACAGGACTTGAGCCTTCTTCAACACTCTGTCTTTCTTGCTTATCCCGTAGCCACAGCCATTCCTGGAGTAACTCTATGGGCAGTACACGGCATCCAGTCAGGGAAGGATTACAGTAGTACCTGACCCGGTTAGGAGCGTCAATGTGATGTCTGCGACCATCCTACTCCAACACCCACTTCTGGTCTTTAGTAAAGCTTTTTTTTTACAGTTACTGGACTCGTCCTTATATCTCATATGCACCCTTCATACACTTCTCTCTCCCCCCGTGTTGTCACTCCTTCTTCCACTACTTTTAATACGCAAATGAAAAAGTCGTGAGAATGTATACAGTAACCTGTGCGAAATATGTTTGACTCTCCTGTCAACACGCGGGAGTCGGGCAGTAGCGATAATGAACTCTCCCACCACCTATAACTCTACGGGTAGATTTGGCTAATTCCATTAATATCACTAACATTTGCAGTATTTCTATTTTTTTTATTGATCGCAACTTAGCTAATTTTTGCTTTGGTGTAGTGGTTAGCGTTCCTAACCGTGATGCATTCATGTGACGCCCAGGGTCGAGCGCATAGGTTCGAATCCTGGTTGCGGCAGTCGGTCCACAGTCAACGCAGCTGTTCATCCACCCTTAAGGGTTGGTCGATAAAATGGGTACCTGACTCATAGCGGTAATGGGATGGCCTTGATTTGGGCCTCAGCTAAAAAAAAAAAAAATAATAAAAGTTTCTCTCCATAAAGTGCAAGTCTTGCACTCGCCGAGTGTTCCTGAAGCAGGCTGGGAGCAGGGCGCCTTGTGTCTTCTCAGATGGGCGACAGTCAGAGCCTCTTGCCTCTTCAGTGTGTTTCCCCAGAACCATCCAGCAAACTCACCTATGAGCAAGTAGACAGTGCTGTTGCAGGGTAATCGTATGTACAACAGTATCTCGTGAATAAAGTATGATACTGCAGGTGTTACTCCTTGAACTTCACCTGTGGACGTTGGATTGACCACAAAGGAGGTATCTGTACCTTACTGAGGCCTCACAGTGCAGCTGCAGCTCGAAAATCGTTGCCAAAATGTGTTGTTATTAATACTCAAGGGAATAGCCATTAGGATATGCTGTAAAATGTTTGTTTATGTCGTGGGTGTTAAGGGGCGTGCCTGGCAGGATGGGTGGGACGATTTTCATAGAGTCTTCCCTCACGTGTTTATTTACTCAATGTTTCCTGATATGTAAGTTGCCTTTCTTCTTCCTCGCTGTACATGGTTGTTTCTTTAACAAACTTACACATTTTCAGGGTCGTTTTCCGTACCCTTGGTATTACTCGTATGTCGCAGCTTTACGCTATCTCTAGTGACTGTCTTGGAGAAGTAACAAGCATATCAACACGTCAATTGTCTCATTATTTTCCGCAAACACCCAGCCTTGCCCTGACACACGGATGACACTTCTCTTGCAAAAAAGAGAACAGTCTGCTATCCGACCAGCTGACTCTAGTGGGAATGTTGACGTCAGATATGGGGTCAGGTCAGTACGGGGATTCGTATTACCAAGGTATATATGCCTCACACACTTCACAGGCCACTTGCAAACGCTGATACTTATTCTCCTGCCCTCTACGGAATGTAAGTGAAAGTTTCCTTCCGTAATGACCTTAGGCCTGATTCTTATGCCTCTAAAAGAACACGAATGATTGACAATATAGCCTATATCGTACACAAGATATGGTCTACCTAATTCTTTAATACTTACCATTTATGACCTTGCTTATCTGACTGACTTTTTCTTTTTCAATATTGCTTAGAAAATTCTTAGCTAATACTGAATTAGTGCGTCTCAGCGTAGCAGCGTTCTCTGTCCTCGAAATCCTCCCATGAATAAGCAACAGACCGCCAGCATGGACACCCGTGTTTGTGCAAGCGTCGTTCAAATGAATACCAGCCTTGGTGGAGTGTTGACGTCAGGGGCTCCACATGGGCGGAAAAACTAGACGGGGACTAAGTTCCTCCTCTTCTTACTGGACTACACACCCTCAAGGAAACACCTCGAGTAACAATCTACGCAGCAACTTTCTTCGAAGTGTGAGCCGCAGAGATATTCAGTTGCCAGTCAAGGAAAGCATATCACCAGCCACGCCAACCAAGCCACACTCGGTCCGCCATCATGCACGGAACCAACGTCGTAATTCAAGACTTGCATTCTTTCGTGGCTGGCTAAATTTACAAAAAGCTAAAAAACTGTTGTGTGATGTTATTAATTCGTACAAGTGACACGACACACACACACACGCCTCACTGATGTGGCTAAAGATGATTTCAAAAACAACAATAATGATCAAAACAGAAACAAATTAATAAAAATATTAATGCCATATAAATTACCGTAAGGAGACAAGCGATGCTGCAATGTATAAACTGCCACACACACACACACACACACACACACACACACACACACACACATACACACTGTTTACCTGATTGACATAGCTCAATCGGGTAAATAGTTGGAACAAAGAATTAAGCAACATAAATATTCAGTTAGAACCGCTACTACTTCAAGTGCAATATTTAAAAATATAGAGAATTTCAATCACCCAGTAAACTGGGAACAAGCCTGTATGATATATCCATGTTCTTGTTACCGAAAGGCTTATTGTTGAATCATCACTGATTAAAACTTGTAACACTATGAACTTAAATGATGGTGTATATA
>JAYMFT010018867.1:0-16520 GCA_038088735.1 Panulirus argus
TTATATATATATATATATATATATATATATATATATATATATATATATATATATATATCCCAGGATGTGGGGATCCCATGAATTTATATGTCTATCCTTTAAGGATGAAGATTACGCTAACAGAAGCAGAGTGGATACTAGAAAGCTGATAAAAATCATGAACAAGTTGTAATGGGGTTTATAGAATCAGATCAACATTTCATAGAAGTAGAGGAAAGAGGAGCAGACTGGGGTTGTAGATTTAGATGTAAACAGTAAGTAATGGGTCTGCCTTCTTTTGCAATGCGATCCAATATAAGATTTTCCAAAGTGATTATTCCTTTCTCTCTGTAGGTACAAATAATTTTCTCTTGAAAATTTTGTCTGCTTTGCTGATGATAATACAGCAGGCTCTCAGCATTCTTATACATCTTTTATATTTCTTTTTTTCTAAATTTTTGCATATTTTATTGTTCCAACTCGCATTGTACTCTTAAGCCACACCCATACTTGTTTCCAGGTTTCTGTACGTGTTTCCATTATCAGTCTTGCATTCAGAAGAGTCCACACTGAATTGACTACATCCTTTGCTATTCATTTATTCATGAATATATGATTCAGTACCATACTTTCCATTTACTTACTTTCTTTCTTTTAAGGTTCTTGAGTCTGGTTTGACTACATCCTTTGCTATTCATTTATTCATGAATATATGATTCAGTACCATACTTTCCATTTACTTACCTTCTTTCTTTTAAGGTTCTTGAGTCTGGTTTATAGCATTCATCTTGGGTTTGTATCTTATTGCAGTATTCATTCCAAAGTGGTGGTATATTTACAAAATGTAAATCAAACAAGTGACTGAACTGATCATGGTTTTGGGGTAGGAGATACTTCATCTTAATTAGACACACACATCCTTTAGTCCTTTATTGTCATACTGATGTGGTCTCCTTGCAGATTCTAGGGGGAAGGACCATATCTCCTGCATGTATACATTCAGTCTCTTGTGACATATTCATTTGCTACCCATTTTTGATTAGTTAATAATGTGCATGTATTTGCTATTTTAATGGTATAGACATAATAGTACTTAGACAGCACATAAGCATGGTGTAACCAGATGTAGTTAGAATTTTGCATGGTAATGTGATAATATATGTATTTAGTGAACCCTTGATTTTTTTTATTGTGGTTATTTTCTTAAATGAATTTGCAGATATGAATTACTGAAAAAACACATCACTTTTTATATGAATCAGCACTTAAAATTTGATATATGTGACGAATGCTTTTTATTAGTCTTTTAATGAATGTGCATGTCTTTTTATTACTGTAATCTATGTAAACTATTAATTTTTGTTTTTTCTTATATGATCTGTAAATTGTAGTTCTAACCAAATTTTTTCTTTGAGGGGATAACGTTTATGCATTTAGACCTTTATTTATCTAATGATTCTTGCTACCAGTCCCTCGCTAAAACAATCTTACTGGCCCCAGGACTGGCTTTCAATGGCTGGGACTCTGCTGGAGGTATGCGGTGGGATGGCTGTAGAAACGTCAATGTCCTTCTCTGGGAGGGGTCAACCCAATTTGGCCATCTCATTCAATCCTTCAATACAAACACAAATGCCTGGGTAGCGCAGTAAGTCAGCTGAGATCCTTGCACTCCCATCTTGGTGGTCCCAATTTTGGTTTGTTACTGAAGGAAGACTAAATTTGATTGAAATGGGGAGTTTAATACTATGTAGTCCTCAGAGTGGGTTATTTCTTGATATTTTGTATATCTTTTTTAGTTTTCTACTAATGAAGAAACCTTTTATTGCCTTTGAAGTACTGTTTTCTCATAGATATGTTGTTAAGTTTGATCTGACAAGTATACATATCGTAAATGCATTTACCTGTGTAACACTGAATCTCAAGTGTGTCCCTATTACGTAGTGAATTAAAAAATTGGACAAGGACGAGCTCCATCCTGATTTTGGCATTTTTTTTAGTAAGATTAGTCGCAGTTTATGTTTTTATGGCACTAAGAGTGTTCTAGAGGTCCCTGAATGGCTTTTGCATGATTCAGACTTCTCTTTTTATTGCTTGCTGCTACTGCTGTCTTAACTGGTTTGTGAGCAAAGTCCAACAAAATGAATATGTCTTGCTTGGTGAAAGTCATTGCCACAAGTGCACGTGACAGCACAGTAAAACTGGTATCTGTAGACTTAACTGAGCCCACACCCTGTTTGCTGACTGTTACTTTAGAAGTTGTTTTTTTGCATGTGATTGCATCCTTAACCTACATTCCTATTCATAACGTGATTATACTCTGCTGTTGATGCCATTTTACTTGATCACTGAAACTTCAACAGTTATGGTGGCTCAACACCCCAGTTTAATGACACTTTTGAAACCCAAATTACATTAAAAGTAAGTTTCTGTAATAGTTTTTTTCTAAGGGTTCCTTATCCTAGGTTAAATCCACTCTTCTGATGTACCTAAGTTCTGTGCAATTTTTAAATTGTTAAAAGAAGCACATACCCTATTGCTCCTTTCCAGAGTATTTGAACAAACTTCTTGTAATTGAAAATCTGATCTGTACACCAAGGTTCTTTCAGAAAGCCACTGCTTCTTGAGCACTACACCACTAGTGACATTAAAAATTCTGTACTTCATCACAATGTTGTAAATTTTACCTCCAGTAGTTGGCAGAGGAAGCAAGCTTTAGCAGTATCATTAAAGTTTATGTGAAAAGTAAATAAAACTATTTTAGGCACTTTTCACTTGCCTTTTGCCACTTCTCCATGTATTTTATTGATCATTACATAGTTCAGTAATTTCTAAAATGTATGAATCACATCTTTTTAAGATTTCCTTGGTTACCTGATAGGTGATAAACTCCAATTAATGAATGAAGAAAATGTTTGCTATTATTAACATGAAAAAAAGAGGAGTAGCTTGTATTGTGTTCACCTCAGCACAGAAAGTGCATTTTACAAATTGTGTGTTGTTTGTCTGTTTTACATTGATAGAATGTGCTGTATTGAAAGAGCATTGTGTAGGGAGTAGATCAACATTTAGACTTAGGTACCCTTAGGTGTGTAATCATAGAACAAACAAGGGTAGTACCTCACCCCCCCCCCTTCTCTCTCTCTCTCTCTCTCTCTCTTTCTCTCTCTCTTCAGGCCAAACCACCTCAATTGGACCTTGGGTCTGTGTATCAATGTAACTCTCTGTCTCTCCTCATTTTCTCTCAATGCCATTACTTGGTGGAGTGATGCTCAGATGTATCATTATTTCTCAAAGATTGCTCCTGTCCCATCCCTTTACTTTCATATAACCTATACCCTTACTGTTTTTCCACATACTGTTAATGTGAGTATTTTATCAGACAATTTTTTTTTCATTTTATACATACTCTAAAACTTTAATTGCTCATACTGCAAGCAGTTGTAGCTGCTTTGCTGATATAGTAGTCTACTCAGCATGTAGAATTCATTAGAAAATTTTTTAAGTTTTACTGCAGAATCTTCTGACTTCATGCTCTGGAAATTTTCAGTAATCAAAATGTTTCAGTTCAACTCTTTGATCTGCATTCAGTTAACTCTTTTCTTTGGGTACTGCAATCAAGCTCTTACATGAATACAAGTCATATTGCATATGTCAGTAGATTAGTTGTAGTCTGTGGATTTTCTCATATCTTTAGGGGTGGTTCTTTAGCAATAGGGCTGTTAAACAATGTTTTTCTTATTTTGCTTCCTCTGACTCAAAATTATACAATGAAGGGCAGTTTTTGCAGCTTCTTTACAAAAATATGATGGGTCACCACCAACAAAAATATTCCTTCAGTAATAAGGGAAGAGAGCACACATGGTAGGCTATCAGACAGTTTTGTTGCTGAAGTATAAGGTAACCTTTTTGTTGTGATTGGTTGTGGAAATAATATTTCTTTGTCTGTGTAGTTCAGGTTTCTTATTCAATTAGGAATGTTGAATGAAGTAGAGAGGGTCTATCAGTTTGGTAACTTTTGGGTGTTGATAGTACATACAAAGCATGTGATTGCTTTTCATAGTTAGATTAAACTAAAGAATGTTAGAACTACAGAGATGTTGTTTAAAAACTGTCACATCATTTGTTCTTCACATGTTCTTTGACAGCATTTGATTTGCAGGCATGATATAATACTGTTCAAACTTTAGTATGTGTTGTAATAGTCTAAATTATGATTTTAAAGATGAATGTTAGATCTGTATACAAAGGCATGATTGCTGTGTGATTTTGGAATATAGAATGTGCTTGATAGGTATGTTTTAAGAACATCCATTAAAACTTTAAAGTGAATGATTTGCTATCTATATTTTTAATGTTAGAATCATAAAAGATGATTTGCTTTGAAACTGATAAACTGGAATAAGATATCAAATTATTGGTGTTCCCTAAGGTCTTTCCTGTTTAAGGATATACTTCTTAGAACTGAGTGGTCCAAAAAATGATATCTCAAAATTATCTCAGGCCTAGTGGAAAGCTGTTCTTTTTTCTAACTTCGGAAGTTAGATGCCTCATAGTGGTACATGACTTGATACACCAGTACAAGAGAGATTACAGAATAATTTGGCCCCTCAGATGGAACTAAGTTTTGATTGTAATAATGATTTATTCCTTAACTTGGGTTTCTGTAGCATTGTGCTATCACATTACAGTCTGAAATATTTATAGAATATTTATTGAAACCAACCTCATAGCTGTATTTTGATTATTTTCATTCATTAGATTAATAGAAATATAATATCCTTTGCTGACCTTCCATTTTTGTTTTATCCCTCAGATTTCTGCTTCTTTAAGCTGCAAAGCTTATATAATTTAGATAGACTGGTACCTGTTATGCCTGGGATGCATGCACATAACAAGTGTGCACCCATTGCCTTGCAGGCAGCAGACTGCAGTGTCTGATTTTCTTCTCACCCTTTAGTCATATTCATTTCGTGGTTGCTAACGTGGTTGACTGCAACCACTTTTTTGTGTCACATGGACAATTTTTGAACAGGAAAAGCAGTAGAATGAAATTTGTAACAAAAAGTTTTTTAATTTTGTACTGTTTAGTTGAACTAAGCTGAACAGTTGTCATAATGTATCCTGTCATGAGTAACTCTTTTGGCTGTTGCATAAGGGATAGGCAAATACCAGACACTGCAGTCTAGATGTTAATTTACAGTAAGATGATTTCTTGTTTGTAAGTGAGTTTTTTTTTTTTTTTTTTTTTTTTTTTTTTTTTTTTTTCTCTAATCATTCCTTCCCCTCTCCTGATTACTCATGAGGTCCAGTGAATTATTGTTACAGTAATCATGTGTATTGTGTTCCCTCTTTTGACTCACACAGGTGACTTTTACATTTGAACATTTATCCCTCAATAGATGCCTTAATACTGCTTTTAGTATCACTGTTGATTTTTCTCTATATCCCTATCCACCCAAATAACTAGATCCCTCCCATCCACCCTTGTAGGCCTCTCGTACTCTGGTAAGGACGCAAATGGCAACTGCCTATGGAACGGTTGTGCTAATGTCAAGATCGGACTGTACGAGGGAGCCACTACTTTTGGGCACATGATTGCTTCCTTCAACACTAATACAAATGCTTGGGTGGCCCAGTAAGTAGGTGCTAACACTATAGCTTGCTTTCATGCACTTTTTCCTCTAGGTGCTTGATAACTTTATACATATATAGTATTGGATGAAAATATGAACATGGACTACTTTACAATAAATGTCCTCATTAGTAATGGAAAATTCAAGCTAAGGTAAATGTCTTGATCTGTATGCTCCAAGTTAGTTCCATTATTACTTGATAACTGTTAACTTCTGGGAATGTTTGTTAATGCTTACTTGTGATATTTAAGGATGATGATTATTATTGTTTCTTAGCATTGTATTTAGAGTCACATAATGATGATTTCTTGTATTATTAAGTGTGGTATGATTTCTTGTATTATTAAGTGTGGTATTTGTGTATGTTAAAGTGAAAGCTGTGATTGATTGATTGAATTTTAGATATTCAATATAAGTAGTTTGAAATGTTTATGATTGTGAAATTCATGGTTATGAAACGGAGAAAGAATCATGCTTTGATGTGGTAAGTTTCTTGAATTCATAGTAATATCTTTTTATTTCATGAGCCTTTTTCCCCATTAGCCATCTTGGCTGTCAACAAGATGTGTGTGAGTCCAACAAGCAGATCTTTTGGAAATAGAAAAAAAGTCATGTGGGTGTAGAGGGGAGACGAGACTGACGTACCTCCCCATTCCAAATACCCCACATCTGCCACACTGTCATATAACAAATTCAACAGTCCTTCATAATACTCACTCCCTCTCCTTACCTCTTCTTTGCCTGTTACCAATTCCCCATTTACTTCCCTCAGTGATGCTCCCATTTGTTCTTTTTTTTTTACTTTTTTCCCCTCCTCCCAAAACCCTTTTTTTTTTTTTTTTTTTTTTTTTTTTTTTTTTTTTTTTCCAAGGTATTGAATGATCTTTCACCCCATCTCATTTGCTTTCTTTTTCCACTTGACCTTCTGTCGCTTTCCTTTGTACATCTGATCACTCACACTCCTTCCTTATAGGTATCATCCGTACACCTCTTTTGTCTTTCATTAGCAACTTAACTTTATCCCATTATGCACAACCATTTTTCAGATGCCCATATCCTACCTTCTGCATGCCACACACTTCACCTGCACATGTAAGCTAAGCTTTGCTAAATACCTTCCATTCCCAACCTTTTCACCCAATTTTATGAATTCGCATCATATGCCATTCTTCACACGGCTCTTCTCCAAGCTCACTTACTTCAACCATCATCTTCCCACCCATTTCATTACCTCTTTTCCTAAAGGTGTTACAAACCTTCACACTTGCCTCCAACAAGAAGTAATAAATAGTCCAAAAAGCTTCCCTTGTCACCACATTTTCATAATAAAATCCCTCCTTTGCACACCTATTGAGGCATAATCCAATACTACCCATTCACCCCTACCCTAACTTACCCTGATATAATTCATGATGCACCATTTTTATACCAGTTATTTCCATTTCATACCTATTATACCCAGTCTCCAGTCCTATTTTTTTTAGCAAACATCTCAACTTACCCAACAGATATTTAGTAACACTCCATAATTTACTTGGTCAAATATATAGTAGTACTCCATAATTTACTTCATCAAATATTTGTTGTGAGTGAATGCAGCCTTTCTTCATCAGTATAGAAAAAGAATTAGTTCTCCATAATCTCCTCTGTCAAATATTTAGTGTTACTCCATGATTTACTTAGTCAAATATTTAATAGTGCTCCATGATTTACTTTGTCGAATCTTTAGTAGTGTTCCTGGCTATGACGCATTCACTGGCTGCCCAGGGTCGAGCGCATAGGTTCGAATCCTGGTTATGGCAGTCGGTCCACAGTCAACCCAGCTGTTCATCCTTCCCTAAGGGTTGGTCATTGAAATGGGTACCTGGCTCAGGCAAGGGTATATATATGTATATAGCGTTAAAAGGATGGCGTTGATTAGGGCCTCAGCTGCCTGTGCTGTCTCAGCAAACATAAAAAAAATAATAATTTACTTTGTCAAAAAATTTTCAGTACTCCATGAATTACTTTGTCAAATGCCTTTGCAAGATCTGAAAAGAAAGTATCCATTCTTTTTCCTTTCATTAGAGGGAGGTAGGGTGTGATGGCAATGGAGGGAGAGGAAGGTGGTAATGAGGGAAGGTGTGGTAGTTAGGAAGAGATGAAATGGTTATGGTGAGGGAGGGTTTATGGTGGCCATGGTGGGAGGACATAGCAAAGGTGAGGGAGGGTGTGGTAGACCTCTATGGTAGCTAGCAGACAAGGGCCCAGAGGAACCAAATCTGCAAGTAATAATGATAATTGCCACACCTGTATCTCTTCTTGGGTTTTAGTTTCCTCTCTCTGTATTTCTTCTTTTACCACAGAATCACATTTAGGCTCTGTTATTTTTTTTTTTAGTGGAGTTCATAGCTAAAGTTTTTCCTGTGTGTGTATGTGAGGATATAATTGCATTTACTTTATCCTTCCATATTGGAAGGGAGTTCCACAGTTGTGGGGTCCCATTTCAAAACTTTTTTGCGACTGTTCAACTCTTCAAATTTTTGTTTTTGTGTGTGTGTGTGTGTGCGTGTGTTTGTGTACCATTTTAATATGTGTGTGTGTCCATGCATGTGTGTGTGTGTGTATTGAGATTTGTTTGTTGGACTATAGTCACTTGCTTGATGACTAACAAAAATAATGCACATTTAGCAAAGCTGTATTTTTCAAAAGATATCTCACATAAGTTTGAAATAACTAACTTTTGTTCTACTCTTCTTGTAAGATACGTGTATAAGAGATTGCGGTTCTTGAATAACCGATACATCTCTCAAATTGCTGCATTGGTATTCCTTGCGGTGTGGCATGGTCTTCATTCTGGATATTATGCCTGCTTCTTCATGGAGTTTGTCGTCATGAACTTTGAGAAAGATGTAAGTATTTTTTGCATATATTTTTGAAATACTTTGTTTGTAAGAGACTATTTCTTAGAACCCATAAGTGCATTACTTTGGAAGGAATATAAGTTAGAATGGATAAGTTTTTACCTTTTCTTGAAAACCTTATTAATGCTGTTAGTTGTTAGCCAATATTAGAAATGATAATTTTTTTGTATATATAATTTCTCTTTCTAAGTAAATACCTTCATGCCTCTTTCAATGGAGTTAGATTAAATCCATTGGCTGCTGATATGCCACATACAGCATGGGACATCTCCAGCAGTTGATGGCAAGTGTGCTGGATGTGATGTGGGACATTAAAAAATAACGGGTGTGGTAAAAAGCAGAGTAGTGAGTGAGGAAGCAGCTGCTGGCATCTCACACAGTTTGCACATCCTTAATTTTTTTTTCTTTTTCAGCTGTTAGTTTATCTATCTGTCTATCTCTGATGGGAGTTCTGTGTGGGAACTCTTATCAAGGGGGTCTCCCTCGCATACACCATTTGGCACATTCTTCCATCATTTCTCTTTCTCTCTCCTGTACTCTTCCATTCTATTTCCCCACATCACAGGTGGTCTTTCTCTCACACTAACTCCTTTAATTGTACTATCATACACTCCCCTTATAAACTCCTTGTCTTGCGTTCTTTCCAAATGCCCAAACCACCTCAAATTATTACCTTTCATCCATGCTTCCACTCCACAATTCATTTCCTTTGCATTTCCTGCCATACCAAATCTCTTGTAAACCCTCCCCCCCCCAAAAAAAAAAAAAAAAAAAAAAAAAAAAAAAAAAGTCATACCACATGCTCCTCTCAAAACTTGTAACAAAGTTGTATATTTTTACTGTTAAATTCCAGTTCCAAGTTTACTTGTAGGATTTGTTTTGACCTTTACGATGGATATCAAGACTCCCATTTTAGTTTGGGTTTCTCTTTGACCTTTGTATGTTATCACTAACCACGTAAAAAGATTCAGGCTCAAAATGATTACTTTTTCGTAGTAATGCATCATATATGATATTATCTCATCCTCTTTTATAATACTTAGAAATAAAATTGGGTGAAGGTGTCTCTTGAGTCTAATGTACTTAGGTTTCAATGAATTTTGTTTGTTTATATTAAATAGCCCTATATATTCTTATAGTATACAGAAATCTCTGAAGGTTAAAGATTTTCTCTTTAAAGGCAACAGATGTTTATTCCACAAAGAGATCCTGGAAAGCCTTCATTTTATAAACAGAACATTTTTTATCACATGTATGACTGAAATCTGACATGAGATAGTAGAGTTTTGTATGTTTTAAGTTATTGGGCATTACTAAATCTATTTTCTTTTTTTACTTTCAGCTGGCTAATTATGTGAATCAGTATCCACGCATTGTCTCAATACTCAATGCTGGTCCATTAAAATACATCAAATTTGTCGTCCTTAAGGTGTATGTGGTTGTCTTCATGGGCTATTGTTTGGGACCATTTGTTTTGCTTAAGCTCCACAAGTAAGTTGCATTTATTTAATACCCATGTTCATTTTAATTTCCTGTAGTAAGCTGCATCTGTTCAGCTTCATTGGTCTGATGTAGGTTATCTTGTCATGAAAAAGTTCAAGCAATTGAAATAGGTATTTGAAGAATTACAAATTAAGGTTTATTGTGAGGAAAATTGATGTATATGTGTATTTGTGAAGAGAATGATCAAGTAAATTGAAGAAAGAACTGAGATAATATGAGCACATAAGCATTGGATGTAGGAGAGGAGTACATTAAAAAAATATCTGAGTAAGGAGAGTGAGTGTGGGATTATAGTTAGGAGGATTAACAATAGTGGCATTGTACCTGAGGCACAAAAGCTTCAGTCTTTTCAGATATTTGACCTGTAGTGTATTATGTTAAATAACATCTTGATTAATACCTTAACCTTCCATTGCACCATCCCAAAATGTCCCTGTTGATATCTTTATCTTAATGCTTTTGTCTTGGTTCAGTCATTATCATCATATTTGTTCATCTCTTCCTTCAGGCTTCATATTACCATATCCCTATTCCAAGACTTCATTTCATCCTCATGTTTTTCACTTCCTATCATCTGTTACATATCTTATAAGCTCAGAATTGTACTTGATGAAAAGTTATTATGAATCAAATTAGCTTATTAGGAATATGGTCTTGACCTCTAAATGCTTACATCACATTTTTTGACAGGTGGTGGAAATTTTGGAGTTCTCTCTACTTCTCTGGACATGTCTTCTTTGCTGGATGGCCAGTTTATGCCCCTGCAATTAAAGCAGTAATAAAACATGTTGGTGGGAAGAGAGTGAAGTTGGAAAAAGGTAAAATGGACTAAGCAAAATAAAAAAGAATTAAGAAAAAACAAACTTGGAAATGCTTTCACGATTAGAGAAAAAGCATGCATATGAAAGGTAATGAAGGGAGAACTGAGAAAGTACTGTGGAAATGTTCTGACTGGAGTTGTGAAGTTAACCTACCTCTCAGCAGTTAGTCAACTGCACCAACTTTTAAAGAAACTCCTTTCAGGAGCACTATAATGTTTAAAGGTAATGTAATAATTGTATATATTGGAATTTCTGCATAATTTTATTGTATTTGTATATCATAACTGTTCAGAAAGGGATCACTACATAGGACAACCAGCACAATTGTCAGGAAATCATATCACTTGAATGATATTAAGGGTAAGATTCCATGACTAAAATTTTTGTACCCTTGTTAGCTGTCATAGAAAAATGTAACTTCTGTAATGCCTTTAGTAGGAAATGTACACTAAACTTTTATGTAATAGTCAATCATTGTAGCTGACATCTGAAGGGAGGAAATTTAGAAACTTAACATTTGAGTAGCAACATTTTTTAAAATGACAGCCTTTGTTGAGATTATTGATTATTTTATTGTTAAAAATGAGTCTGATATTTATTACATTTGTTTCGTGAAGACATATGTTACCAGTGTAAACTTTCAACCCACGTTGTTGTCAAGTTTTCCCAATAACATATGTTTATACAGTACAATGAAGTGGATTGTAATTAGTTAAAGAAGAGATTAACTTGATAATACTAAGTAAGAGTACTTACATATGATATCAGAAGAATGTCAAGTTTTTCCCTCAAGAAAATCACTTGTTCAGATTTTTATTACTTGTTGAGAAGCAGTGATAGAACTGGAAACATCTCATTTCCCAGGTTCTTTAATGCTCCTCACATTTGCATGTTGTATGTGTGTCCATACAAAATAATGTTAAAATCATAGCATGCTCATTACATGTACTACAGAATGTATTACCATAATGGTAATTTTTCGGATCAAATTTCATGTAAAAATGTATAACCAAAGGGATTTCCATTGTTTTAGAGGGATATATGTAGTTCCTGTAAACAAGACAGTATGTGATAGAGACAGGTTTGTTCTCTGATTTGACCTAAATGTGTTAAGTTTTTCTTTAAATGACAAACAGTTTACTCACAGAAGGCACTATGGTTTTTAGAGTTAACATACACAGTTCCATCCCAAAATTATTTGTTTGGAGCACAGTGCCAGGAAGGGTGTTTATCATAGTGTGGTATGCAATCATTGTCATAAAGGATTTCTATCCTTCATGAAGGAGTCTCTTTATAGTATTTTATTAGCAGACATCATTTTTTCCAAAAATTAGTTTTAATCAGGAGGAATTGTGTTAGTTCTTCCTTACTGTGACCTGTGCAAAACTTGGCCTTCTGGTACTCCTTACAAGTATTGCAGTAGCCTGTTGTTTTTCTTTAGACTGGTGACAAATGGCATCAACTAAAGTACTGCAAGGAGTATCTGAGAAATGACTCGTACAGATTATATAGTTACATCCATGGCATTAAAGATTATTTCGTTTTTCTAGTATAATGTTTTACATGCAAAAAAGCAAACATGTATTTCCCCTCACTTCAAAGATTGATTTTATATCTTTATGAATAATGATCAAGTTTAATAGATTAAACCAGTTATTTATCATTGGTTATTTGCATTTTCCCAGTTTTATTAAAAGAAACATCCAGTTTTCACTTGAAAGAATGAATATTTGATAAATTTTAGAATGGTTTATTCTATCTTATCTCTGGCGTGTTTATTCTATCTATCTGTATCTCCAATGCCCGTTTCCTTTGGGAACTCCCTCAAGGGGATGGCCATGGCAAAAGTGTCTCCATAACTGGTGAACTCCATTGCCGCTTCTTAACCTTTAGTGCCGCATCCTTAATAGGCTACTGGCAGAGGGAAACTCGAATGCATTGTTTTTAGGGCTTCTACCAAATGTTCCTACCGATTACTTCTACCTAATATTCCAATCTATTAATTCTACCTTATGCTCCTGCCTAATGTTTCTACCTACAACTTCTACCTAATGCTCCTACCAACTACTACAATCAGTTGTTTCTACCATTTTGCCAAAAGGCTGTACTGGCATATAAGTACTCACTGCAGGAAAATCTTATTACAAAGAGTTTTGTGTGAATTAATTGTTGCTTGGAGAGATTGTATGACTGTAGACGGAATGTTAGTTGCCTAAGTGTGGGTACGGCAGAAAGAAAAGACATCTACTTGGGTCAGAGGAGTGCTACTTGACAACCACTTAAGTGCTGACTCACTAAGCAGCAGTCACCAACTCTCCTGATACCTAGGCGGGTAGTACCAATAATATAGCTCCCTGTAGGGTGGCTGCCTGCCAACTACTAATGTACTGATATTTTCATGTAGGAAGGCTGGAGTGAAAGATGCTTGAGGTGCTGGGGCCAGAGCATTCAGTTGGGTGAAAGACATGCAGGGATGACATTCAAGCAAAGTGGTATATAGGAGTTGTGAACTGGCTGAGCTAGGGTATATGATGTGGACAGGGGAAACCACAGACTTGGTCTGTGAGGCATGGTTGTGGAATAGTGAGCTCTGATTTAAGTGAATTAAATATGAAAGCTAGAAAGATGAGTGGAAATGCAGCAATTATTTTGTTTGTTCCAGGTTCAGTGTCACTAAACTGGTAAAACCAAAAGTGGATGGTGAGAGATGGTGCTTATGCACCTGGTCATGAGAAGAAAGATCTTGAGAGGCAAGTGTTTAGGGAGCAGCTGAGTGAGTGTGTCAACAGTTTTGGTGCACGAGACTGGGTATCAGTGATGGTTGATTTAAATGCTAAGGTGAATAATGTGGCAGTTGAGGGTATAATAGGTACGCATGGGGTATTCAGTGTTGTGAATGGAAATGGTGAAGAGCTTGTGGATTTGCTTGCTGAAAAAGGTTGGTGATTGGAAATAATTGGTTTTAAAAGAGAGATATACAAAAGTATATGGATGTGAGCAGTAGAGATTGTCAAGGGGCATTATAAGATTAGGTATCAATTGATAGGCGTGTAAAAGAGAGACTTTTGGATATAAACGTGCTGAGAGGGCCAGCTGACTGGATGTTTCATCACTATCTTGTGGACGCAAAGGCGAGGATTTGTAGAGGTTTTCAAAAAAGAGGAAAGAATGTAGGGGAACAGAGAGTGGTGAGAGTAAGTGAGCTTGGAAAGAAGACTTGTGTGTAGAAGTACCAAAGAAAGATTGAGTGTGGAATGGCAAAACGTAAGAGCAAGTGAAGCGAGGGGAATAGGTGAGGAATGGCAGTTATTTATGGAAGCAGTGACGGCATATGCAAGATATGCATGTGGCGTGCGAAAGGTGGGAGCTGGGCAGCTTGAAAGGCTAGTGAGGGGTGGGACAAAGAAGTAAAGTTGTTAGTGAAAGAGAAAAGAGAGGCGTTTGGACGGTACTCACAAGGAAGGAGAGCAAATGATTGGGGTATGTATAAGAGAAAGCGGCAGGAGGTCAAGATGAAGGTGGAAAAGGTGAAAAAGAGGGCAAATGAGAGTTGGGTTGAGAGAGTATCATTAAACTTTAGGGAGAATAAAAGCATGTTTTCGAAGGAGGTAAACAATGTGCAAAAGACAAGAGAGCATATGGGAACATCGGTGAAGAGGGCAAAGGGGATGTGATAAGAGGTTGTGATAGTGTAAGGAGATGGAGTGAGTTTTTAAAGGATTGTTGAATGTGTTTGATGAAAGAGTGGCAGATGTAGGGTGTTTTGTTCTAGATGTGTGCGAAGTGAGAGAGTTAGGGAGACTGGTTTGATGAAGAGAGAAAACGTGGTGAAAGCCTTGCGGAAGATGAAATCCAGCAAGGCGGCGAGACTGGAGGGTATTGCAGCTGAATTCATTAAGAGAGAGGGTGACTTTGTTGTTGATTGGTTGGTAAGGATATTCACTGTATGTATGGATCATAGTGAAGTGCCAGAGAATTGGCGCAATGTAAGTATAGTGCCTTTGTATAAAGGTCATGGGATAAAACATAGTGTTCAAAGTATAGAAGCATAAGACTGTTGAGTATTCCCGGAAAATTGAATGGGAGGGTATTGATTGAGAAGGTGAAGGCATGTACAGTGCATCAGTATTGGGAGGAGCAGTGTAGTTTCAGAAGTGATAGAGGATGTGTGGATCAAGTGTTTACTTTGAAGAATGTATGTGAAAAATACTCAGAAAAAGAGATGGATCTTTATATGGCATTCATTGATCTGGAGAAAGCATATGATAGGTTTGACAGAGATGCGTTGTGGAAGTTCTTAAGAATAAATGGTGGGGGAGGTAAGATGCTAGAAGCAGTGAGAAGTTTAATCATGGAAGTAAGGCGTGTGTATGAATTGGAAGAAAGGAGAGTGATTTGTTCCCAGTGAAGGTCGGTCTGCGGGAAGGGTGTGTGATGTTACCGTGTTTGTTTAATTTGTTTGTGGTTGGGATGGTTAGGGAGGTAAATGGAAGAGTTTAAGAGAAAGGGGCGAGTACGCAGTCTGCTGGGGATGGGAGGGCCTAGGAAGTGTGTCATTTATTGTTCGCTGATGATACAGCACTGGCGAGAAAACTGCAGAAGTTGGTGACTAAGTTTGAAAGAGTGTGTGAAAGGAGAAAGTTGAGAGCAAATGTGAATAAAAGCAAGGTTATTAGGTTCAACAGGTTTGAGGGACAAGTTAGTTGGGACATATGTTTGAATGGAGAGAATCTGGAGAAATAGGCATTATGTTTCAGGAAAGAAACCTAGATGCTCTGGCTCTGAGAGAAACGAAGCCCATGGGTAGAGGGTAAGAATGGTTTGGAAACGTCTTGGGAGTAAAGTCAGGGGCTGGTGAGAGGACAAGAGCTAAGGAAGGAGTACCACTATTCCTGAAGCAGGAGTTGTGGAAGTGAATGATAGAGTGTAAGGAAATAAATTCCACATTGATGCGGGTAAAGCTGAAAGTAGATGGCGAGAGATAGGTGATTATTGGTGCTTATGCACTTGGTCTTGAGCAGCTGAGTAAGTGTATTAGCAGTTTTGGTGCACGAGACCGAGTATTAGTGATAGGTGATTAGAATGTGAAGATGAGTAATGTGGCAGTTCAAGATATAATTGGTGCACATGGGGTATTTAGTGTTGTGAATGGAAATGTTGAAGAGCTCTTGGATTTGTGTGCAGAAAAAGACTGGTGATTAGGAATACCTGGTTTAAAAAGAGAGACATTCACAGCTATACGTATGTGAGTAGGAGATATGGTCAACGGGCAGTATTAGATTACATATTAATTGATAGGTGTGTAAGAGAAAGACTTTTGGATGCAATTGTGCTGAGGGGCAGCTGGTGAGATGTCTGATCACTATCTGTGGAGGCGAAGATGAAGATTTGTAAAGGTTTTCAAAAGAGAAGAGAGAATGTCGGGGAGAAGAGACTGGTGAGAGTAAGTGAGCTTGGATAGGAGACTTGTGTGAAGAAATATCAGGAGAAATTGAGTGTAGAATGGCAAAAGGTGAGAGCAAAGGAAGTGAGGGGTGTGGATGAGGATGGGATGAAATTAGGGAAGCATTGATGGCATGTGCAGGAGATGCATGTGGCATGAAAAAGGTGGGAGGTGGGCAGATTAGGAAGGGTGGTGAGTGGTGGGATGAAGAAGTAAATTTGTTAGTGAAAGAGAAAAG
>JAYMFT010018878.1:0-31293 GCA_038088735.1 Panulirus argus
TATATAGATATATATATATATATATATATATATATATATATATATATATATATATATTTAATCTGTATCTTTTAATTGTCCCACATGTATCGTATGAATCAAGCTGGGATTGATGGACGAAAACGTTTGATTAACTGGGCTTATGCATAAGCTGGGATTACAAGCTTTATATAACTTGCTTGTAAAATCCCAGTCGACTTTGCTGTTTATCAATTTTCTCGCGAGAGATTACGTCTAAAATGGTAAAGTTTATAGAGTCTGTTTTTAGGGCAGTCAGAGGTGTGGCATATAGTTCTGTGCCTCACCGCTGCTGCCGCTGTTATATATAGAACTATGCTTCACCACAGCTATTAATAAAGAGTTCTGTGCCTTGCTACTGCTGTTATATGTAGTTTTGTGCCTCACCACTTCTGTTACACACAACTGCTGTGCCCCACTACCGCTGTTACATGTAGTTCTATGCCTCAGCACAGCTGCTGTTTTCCCACCAACGCTGATGCATACCCCAGGGGGAAGGGAGGGTTCCCTGAGATGGATACAACCTGTCAAGAAGCAATTCTAATTTTCACCTGACGAATTCGGGGAGAGAAACACGCATGCAAAACAGTGAGGAGTGCCATGAGTTTCGTTAGGGTTCCATGAGTTTCGTTGGAGTGCCACGAGTTTCGTGAGAGCACCATATGTTTCGTGAGGGTGCCATGAGTTTCTTAGCATTGCCATGAGTATCGTGAGGGTGCCACGAGTTTCGTAAGGGCGCCATAAGTTTCGCGAGAGCTACCATATGTTTCATGTCAGTGCCATGAATTTCGTGAGAACTACCATGAGAGAGGGAAAAGGCACCTACCGGGCGGGCAGGCTGTCAGGCGGCCCCGAGAAGTTGTCTCATTAGCGGAATTTTGGACGAAAATCTGAAAACTTGTCGCACCTCTGACATGAGGAACTCCAGGGCCCTCCCTCACAGGGGAGCGTGTGTTCCAGGGCTTGGGGGAACAGGGGAGGAGAGAGACACACTCCCCAACGCGGTACTGGGGAGAGGAATATGCGTACGAGATGATCCCTTGTGAGAAGTGAGAACATATGACACGAATGAGATAGAACGAGAGAGATACTCATGACATTAGCGAGACTGAGAGACACTTTCTGAGACGTTGGGATGAGAGATATCTTGTGAGGCATTAGCGTGAAAGAAGCTGATACTGACTGCAAGGTTAAGAGACGTTAGAATGAGAGACTGACCCATTGGTTAGAATGAGACACATGGTAGCAGGTTAGAATGAGAAACATCTATTAACGTTTCACAATATGAAATCTACTTCTTGACGGAAGTTGGTCAAAAATCCCAGTCATTTCTTCTACTTTGGCCAAATAGTTTCATTTTCCAAAATACTTAAGAATAATTATATGCTAGAAAACAAGACAAACTCAGGAACTTTTAAATCATGTTTGTTCATTGTCTTACGGTACAGATAGTCATAAATGCTCTCACATTTCTTAAGGATTGGCCAAAGAAATTAACTCCCCACTCCAGCAGTAACTTCGTTAATTATGGCTCTTTCAAAATCCGTGGCTAGTAATTGATCTACTTAAAGGTTTTCCATACATCAAGGGGATAGAGTTATATGATTACATTGACTAAAGTTAATTTCATCTTGATGCACACATTTGCAAAACCACTTCACCCACATACTCTTATGTAAATGACTCTAGAAATATTTTATCTTCAGAGCTTGCAATAGGGTAACTAGACACACCAGTTGCCTGGACCTTATGAGCGGCTTTTGCTAAGGACTACTCTATGTTTACCCTTTTCTTTAAGGCGTCAGGGGCAAGTCCGTGATCACTGTCAATCTCAAGACATCCAAAACTGCCTTCCACTTATTGGAGTTCCTGAGGAGTTTGATAAGTGAGTTCACATTATCAACTTTGATGTTTGAATTGGTTTTCCTCATTATCTTTAACGTCTCTCGCGTTATAAAGTTATAACTGAAGCTAATAACCATACATTTACGTCTTTATCTAACTTCAAGGTAAAAAGAATAAGTTAATAAAGAAAACCTAAGAACGATTATTTAGTATGACCAGTTTATCCAAAAGGGATGTTCACATAATTGCATCCCAGGTGTTAATTATTATGCTTATGAAAGATACCAGCTCTCAAAGTTGTTTTTGGGGTAATTAGTCTTGCTAATGATTCCCGAAATAATTAGTTCAGATAGATACCACTAATTAATAACGGCAATGTATAAATCCAGGATTGCATATTTGTAAACGGAACGGAATAATCTATCCATCCAGATAAATGAATCGATCCATCATTTTACATATCTATTCCTGTAGCCATGGAGTAGATCACATGCGCACACTAACATGCAAATTTTGTGGGAATTAACTCTTGTTACACTTGGGTCCTTATACCCAACCTTATGAAGTGCCATATATATATATATATATATATATATATATATATATATATATGCTAACAACTGACAAAGGTCAGAGGTCAATGCACTGGTCCGACTGGTCGATACTCACCTGGACCTCAGTGGACCGGCAGTGGTGCAATAGGTAACAAAGCCTTGATGGTGTCCAATTAGTCTGGCAATTGCACCATCATGGTTTCAAGGTGCACTTGTGTGTGTGTGTGTGTGTGTGTGTGTGTGTGTGTGTGTGTGTGTATGTGTGTGTGTGCGTTTGCGTGTGGGTCTGTGTGTTTGTGTGTTCTGTTGTTTTGATATAGAACGGAGAGATAAGGTCTGAAATTGACCTTGATAAGGCCCCCAAGGGCGTACCTAGAACTTGCATAACCAAAGACTTTTATTGAAAGGCCGACAGTCAGCTGGTGAGGTTTGGACTACTCGATTGGTGTGTGCAGTCAGCCCAAGGAAGATATGAAGGCAAATGAGGTGAATAAGTCACAAGAATTACTTGAAAGTACGAACGTGGACAATAATACAGTCTGGAGACCAAATGGTGCACAATAGAAATTATAAAATCAAATAAAGAGAAGAACTGTAAAGAACTGTAAAACAAACATTTACACTGGTAGAACTAGCGTAAAATAAGGACGGTACGTGAGGCATCGAAGCACAGACCCTAATCTGCTGAAAGAATTAGGATGTAAGATACACTGGATATCAGCTGGATATGCCTGGGTCCGCATCATGGTTGAACGACCCTGACGCTGTTAAGAAGGGACGGCAGCCGTCACCCTGTCCAGTCTTAACGACCCGGAGCAACAACTCATTAGCTCTAATCATATTCCAGAAGCGAAGAGACCAGGCGCCATGCTTTAAGAATACTTTAAAGGAATGTTTCCTCTGCCGACAAGTCACTGAAGACAGTAGAGTCAGGGGAGGAGGTACGCTTTCATCAATGGGTCTCGTGTTTACAGTCTGGCATGCCTGGGAGAAAGGTAATGGGGAAACAAACATGATTTTCTTTTTGCAGCTCATACGGCAGTTTGGCGATAAACTGCTGACACCCCTTCGTTACAGAGACCTCCTCCCCACCAACGACCCTCCACTCCTCCACGGACCCTCGTCCGTCACCACAAACGACTTGTTCCAATCAGACCTCGCACAGACAAATATAAGAACAGCCCTATAATTACCATTGTGAAGTTCATTAAACAATTTAGATATGAAAGTGAACAGCTCAGTTTCCTGTTAGTCAGGCAATTTGGTATGTCAACTACTGTATTGCCGTAACTACTCATCGCTCAATGTCCATTCAAGTTCAAAATGTATAAACCATAATATCTACACCTGTAATCATCCCTGTCTATCTAGATGTCCCTCAGCCATGTGCTTATCCAAAGTGTGGAAATATCCAGGTCATGATTTTCTTAAGCTCTCGCATGGTTGGTCAACTAGCAACTATCATAAACAGCCAGTTTATTAATAACTGTAGTACCTAAACTATGCATTTTCAGCCGACTGGTAGCCTAAATCCAATGAACCGTTATTCATTTATCTGTTTATTTATTTACACACACACACATATATATACATACACACACACGCTTTAGTAGCTTATCATACTTAACATACTCCAGACGACCAGCCAGCTCCTCACATTCATACTTAATAACAAAGTATTTACAAAGCAGAATCATTGCTTCCAACCAAAGCCTTGCCATTACCTTGGGAGATATAGGTTGATCATTTGGGAGAAGCAAGTCCATAACGTTTGAGAGACAAGTCCATGACGTGGGAGAAGCTTGTCCATTACCCACAGGGTGTCTCTTTGCCTGACTAACACACGCTGTATGATAAATGACACGAATGGGACGGGTCTTGTAACCTGTTGTTAGGTCGTGACCTCTATTGCCAACACCCAAACAACACTTCCGCAGCTCAGGTCTGCTACTGTCTTGGTCAGCCCTGTGCTCCGCCGGGTTCATAATGCCTCACTGTCTGTCTCAGGTTCGGGTCTCGTTAGAAAAAACACTCCCCTCTCCAGAGGGGTGAAATCATAAAGGCGAATGGTTCATTAATTCGCTGCCCAGACACTAAAGACCTTATATATTAAATCAAGTCTTTCCCCTCCTGTAAGTATAGTAAGAATATTGCATTAGGTAATATTTAGGTATTGATCATGAGCGAACTGATCATTCACATGTCTCATAGGATTCATAAGATGCTTCGAGAAATACTGATTCACTATGGTTGAGAATCAGAACATTTCTAATTCCTTTTGAGAAACCTTAGCCAGTTATTCGACTCTGATTACCGAAGGCGACTAAAGGATCGATGTTCCAGTGTTGGACAGAGTCATTTAAGACTGAGAGATCGTGAATCCCATAACTGCCGAATCTACATATGAGCGTCTCATTGTCACTCGAGTGAAGCGTTTCTTTTACTGCTTCGTGAGATACCGAACAAATTATTACGTCTGCTCAACTTATAGACAATTGACGTGCGGTTCTAAGCGTAGTCACCAACAATTTATGGATTTTACCAAAACACAGAAGATTGGGATATTTCATGGTCACTCTATCTCATCACCCGATTCATTTAGGCAGAAGTTGACCAAATTCGCTGCAGTAAAAACGGTCACAATTAATTGGAAAGTCCCGCGAGGCACGCATTTCCAATTTTGATTCTATCGATAAGGCGAGAGCGTTTAATTACGTCAAGAGGAAATATGAAGTTTTAATATCGAGCAACTATTTTTTGCCGGGGTTCCATTCAGTGACGTATTCAAATCACCCCAATTATGAAACTAAAAGCCATTTCTGCTGTAGCTGTGGACACGCTTCTTGAGATGAGTGTGAGCAGTTAGTCATACTTTGTGTTGGCACTACTGCACCCTCACTTGGGACTAATAGTATAGTCTGTTATAGTCAGTCATTCATATATGCTGCCTCAATATTCAGAGGATGTCTGGCACTTAGGGTGCCTGACACCCTCATCTTGAAGCCTCCCTGTAGAGAATGTCTGCATCTCTCATTTACACACACACACACACACACACACACACAGGCCACTTATGATTCGTATAAGGACTTAAGACTCTATGATTCACATTGATCGGACTCCATGATTCACTTAGTTCGAGCACCACGATTCACTTTGATCGAGCCCTTACGATTCACTGAGCTAGAGCCCCACGATTCACGTGGTTCGAACCCCCGAAGATTCGCTTGGCTCGATCCCCATGATTCACTTGGTTCGGGCCCCAGATGATTCACTTAGACCTTATCTACATGCTCTCGAGGAAAATTAAGAAATCTGAGCTATCTTGATTGCTGAAGTCAGCGAAAGGAACCTTGCTGTGATGTCCGACAGAGTCAATTATGCATGAAAGATAATCAACCCTTTGAATGGAGAATCAAGAAGCAACGAGAAATAAATTTCATGACCAATCAAGGGTTTGTTTTCTGGCCCCAACAAGTGTGAGAAAATATGTTTTAATAGACGACAGGTGGTCACGAATTTACGAAATATTGACGGATTTCTCAGAAAACGTAAACGTGGGCGAGGCCCGGGGCCATATTACTTCATATCCTGATTCATTTAAACGCAAAAGCTGGCCGAATTCCTCGCGGTAAAAATGGGCACTATTAATGGAATGTTCCCCGGGCACGTATGTCCAATTTTGATTTTATCGGTAAGCTGAGAGCGTTTAATTACATCGGGGGAAAATGTAATGTTTCAGTATCGGGGCCACTATCGCCAGGGGGGTTTCATTCAGTGACACACTGAACTACTTCGAGAGGAGAGTGACCATTTCCTTCGTAAGGATGAATATATTTCATTGCTCTTTGCGTATATACTCTTTATCTCAGGTGTGGCACAGATTCTCACCCATACTGAGTAAAGGACAGATACTCATCCATATAAACTGTGGCACAGATACTCACCCATATGGAGTATAGTTCAGATACTTTCCCATTTACATTGTGCCACAGATATTCATCCATATAAACTATAGCACAGAAAATGATTCTCTTCCACATTTCATATTCGAAGTTATACGAAACACAGTCGGCTGTTCCTTTGTATAGATGTTTTGTTATCTGGTATAAGATTGCTGTTCTTGACGCCTTATAACACTCTCTGGGCCTATATCGACATATATCTCATTTCACACTATACAGCCATTACAGTACACAATATAAGTCTTATATAACACAATGTAGAAGTTTGACAAAACAATACAGTATTTGTATCAGAAAACATTGTTCTTATATCGCACGAAGTCCTTATATCACAGTATATTTCCTATATCACTTAATTCATTATATCAAACGATACAGTCCTTATATGATGCCATATAGTCTCTATATCAGCACTGGGCATATATCACAAAATATAATCCTTATATCACACACGGATGAAGATGATTTTTGCTTTCAGTGCCACCAAGGCCACAGACAGACCCAAGAAAAGAAATCTCTTAGTCATTAGTTGGGCTGGAAAGCCGCCATGCTTGCATCGTCCCTCAAAGGACATGTCAAGTAATGAGACATCAGACAACTGCCAGGCCTCTGGAGTGCATTGTTAGCCTCCTCTTCCTTCTCTTGGCTTTCTATAACCCATGGTGTACAAGGTACCAGGAGTGCCTCAGCACCTTCCTCCTGGTGCCTCGCCACCTAGGGTGTCAATTGCCACTGGTCTTTTCTGGTACAAATTAGTTCTAGGTCTCTCTGGTTGCTCCCCACTCACAAAGAGACTCATAAAAGACTGACATACAGAATGATAAAGGCATATAAACACTTTTCCTAGTTATGTACATATGATTTTCTTCACAAGCACACAAATGCATGCACACGTATGGATATATGTGACAATATACATGCGCAGACACTTGCATTTGTTATTTATAGCGGCTTGAGTGTGGACCTCTTGATATATGGAAGCATAGGAGAGGAGGAAATAGGGGCCATAGAAACAGATGGAAGGCGGACCACATCAGGGCAGTGAATAAATCGGCCAATTACTTTCATAATTTCCCCTTCCGGGAGGGGGAAGAGTTTTTCTGCCGAAGACCCGATGTTGAGGCCGACGGAGGAATGTCATGGACCCGACAGAGGAGCACAGAGCTGCTGCTGACCTAGTGGACTGTGACGACGGAGGAGGAGGAGGAGGAAGAGGACGAGGACCCCGTCGGTCGATGACCCTCCCCATGTGTGACAGTTGTGGTCTGTCTGCCCGCTGGCAGGGCCAGGAAAAGCCTTGCGTGTCGTCCAGCACAACGCGATCTCATCTCGTAAGAGCAACAGCGGGGCTGGTAACACGAGGCCAGCGGTCTGCTACTCTGACCCTAGGGACCAAATCTCCAATGAGACCAGGGTTCAGTCTTCCGCTATGACCCGGGGTCAATCATCCATTGTGACCTGGAATCAACATTCATTTGACCTCCTACGCTTGACCTTCTACTGAGACATGGGTTTAGCCTTTCACTCTGACCTATGACAACCGCAAGTCTTGGCGCATCTAGTATGACGATCATCTGTCACGTAAAGGTACAAATCTGCATATATGACGAGATTTTAAGTAAGATTTTAGAATTACCAGCCAAGTGAAAAAGATGAAAATCCCAGAGGGAAAGACGACATTACAGTCATGAAATCTTTAATGAGCGTAAATCTTTTTTTTTCTCCACATTCTGATAGCTTCTGAAATATCTTCTGCTTGAATCCAAAAAGCACAAGCAGCCTCCAGTTGCACTGGCGGGTCAGCTTGGGGCCTCGGCGAAAAAAAGGAGAAGCTGTCTCAGCTTGCCTTGCATGCTGATCAAGCTTACCGCAGACATACGGCAACATTCCGGGGATATGAGAACCTAGATGCTTCCAGGAGACGTCTCTGCCCGCCCAAAATTTATGCAGATGATGAGAAGTTCCTCGGAGGAAAGAAAAAAAAAAAAGATATTTCACTTTTTTCTCTCTGTGAGGGAAGGAGAGAGAGAGCGAGAGAGGGCTGGTTCTCCGGGAGCCTAGCAGACCAAGTAGTGTCTGAGGCAGAGACCATCACGCCAAGTTTTGGTCAGACGGAGTTAGAGAAAAAGAAACGAACCACATAAAACTGTGGTTCGTTCCTGTACAAGGACCACAACACATGGAGACTGTGGCCCCTGCCATACTGAGGGCTCTATCTCATCTGCCAACTTTTGCTTCAGCAGTGACACTCTTAAAGCTGTCAATATATATATATATATATATATATATATATATATATATATATATTCTGAGGCTAATTTCCAGTGACTTCCAGATCATTTTCATCAGGACATTAAAGCAGAGATACTAAAGCAATAGTTGCTAATTATCAAGATAATCATTCACAGAGTGGTTATTAATAATTCACTTAAATTCAGTGAGTTATGTGGACTTGTGGTGTTGAACTATGACTCACTATAGCCAACTAAGGCCAGTATAAATAAGAGATGGTGACAAAGTGTTAGCCATACATGTATAGTGATGGTGTTAAAACCGTGATGTTGGTAATGGTGTTAACACCGTGTTAGCTTAACTGTCAGGAATACTCCATTTCTGTAAACTGTCTTCAGAGGCGAAATAATTGCCCTTATGATTGTGAACATCAATGTAACAACGCCATGAACACGCGTCGTTCAGTGATAATTCACTGCCACCAGCTACCCGGCCTTAGTTCACTTTAAAACCATCCTGTCCTGGCAGTTCACTGCTTTGTCCGAGGGCCATACAAGGGGAAATCTAAACCACTTGAATTTCACTAGCAACACGGGGAGCGAATACCTAAAGGTTTGTCGATAGTGACATACTTACCACGGCATGTGGTGGGAGTTCAGACCATGGTAGGTAGCGGGGGAATAGCCATGTGGGATGGCTTTGTGTGCGTCCATGTGATGTTACAAAGACAGAGGCTCCGGGCGCCGTGTGGTCAGAACTGACTATTCTCAAACAGAACAGACACGGACCGGGGAATTGTGAACCTGTGTCAATAGACAGAGGCTAACGCCGATATATATATTCATAGACACACACACACACACACACACACACACTTATATACGTATATATTTTGTACTCTTAGCCTGAGCCCTCTCTTATGTAGCTGTTCAAGGTGTCTCATACGGGTAGCCTTAAGTAACTGAAGCTTCGAACCCTTGGCGTGAACCCCACTCTGAAACTTTACCCAAACATCCAATAAAGATTGAGACGCTCTTGGCTTCGGTCGTTGTGAACCAATATGAACTCATTGTATATAATATTCTTTCCTAGTGGACTGGTTACCAAGAAGTCATAAGTCAATGATAAAGGCGAGGCTAAATTAGTCAATTAAGGCGTCCAAACTACTTGGTTTATCAAGACTCTGATATGAGTGTGTCCCGACACAATATCTTTTGCCATAGGGCCAATCGCCCCTGATCCGTCATCAGCGTCGGGTAAGAGAATGCTATACGTACGATCCAGTTTCCTCTGACCCCCACACCCCCCTCGCTTGACGTAGGAAGGCTTCGTCCGTCTGTCATGTGTGTGTGTGTGTGTGTGTGTGTGTGTGTGTGTGGCTTCAGTGTGCCTGTTGGTATGTCCAGTTCTCTCTCTGTCTCTCTCTCTCTCTCTGTCTCTCAGTCCCCCGAGGAACTGTATCCTGAGTGATGGAGATCATGTCACACACACACACTTTGGCATCTCTCTGTATACGTGCGCGGGAGTTGCCGTAGGGGTGGTGGTGGGTCTAGTCACCTTGCCGGGGGCTGATGGGGATACCTGGACACCGTAAATAGATTTGGGGTTAATTTCCATATTCACCTGTCGCTCTGTATACAGAAGACGGCAGGCAGCCAGTCAGCCAGCCGTGTGAGTGAGGCCCGTGTACTAGGTGAAGGGGGGTCGTTAGAGACCCTCAGAGATTGGTTGAGTAATGGTCATCACCTCCTATGGATAGAGCAGTGGTCATCACCTCCTATAACTACGACTACTTACATTACTAAATTCACTCGTGATGTGGCTGAAGCAGCTGCCGGACTATTGCGAAGGTCCTCCTGTTTCTGCCAGGTCAACAATCATGTCAAGTCTTCGCCAGGCGAACGTAATAAAAGGGGGGGTCCTCTCCTGTGGGCTAGCCAACCTCCCTCTCCACATCACTGAAGTGCCACTGTGGCAAAAGAAACTGTGGCCACTTTGGCCGGCAGGTATTCACATCAAGCTGAACTTTAAGCTTCATCTCCCTTGTATGTTTACTGCTGCTGTCTTCCCTTGTCCGGCACACTGAAGATTTTTGTTCGGGACAACATCTGTCTTTACTTTTCACAGAAAACGGGGTGAGGGATGCTTAAAAAGCTTCCCTCTGAAGAATCTCACTCCGGGGAAATCAGCAGCGTAAGAGATAATGTGCTTGGGGTTGAGAACTTGCAGGAAGCTTCCCTCAGTGAGCTGTAGAGGGCAGCAATGAGCTTTTCTCTCTCTGTTTCATTAGAGAGAAATGTGAAACGAAGGAATAGCCTACAGTACCATTTTACATTCTGAAATTTCTTTTTGCTGTAATTAAGTCCACATACTGTTAAATGTGCTTTTTTTTTACCGTCGTAAAAAAATGTTCTGCAATGTGATTCATTAAAGGAAACCTATATTTTCCTAACTATTCTCTGCTTAGACAACTACCAGAACACTGGCTAGGTCCACTGGACAAAGCATATAAGCCTCTCTGACCTCACGTTGTCATAATAGAACTAAATACGACACAAAATGCTTTTGACATTTATCCACTTATATTACATAAATGTGATGTGCATATGTTAAATGTCATCTATTATGTTGTGGGAAAATGTTGGCACAATGTTGACCCACGAATGATGACCTTAGGGTTGCACTACATGCATTGCCCTCATGACCTGGGCTTGTAGATCTCTTTACAGGTCATATATAGCTTGTTCTCACCTTGTAGGTCTCTCTACAGGTCATATGTAGCGTGTTCTCAGCTTGGAAGTCTCTCTACAGGTCATATGTAGCGTGTTCTCAGCTTGTCGGTATCTCTACAAGTCAAATGCACCTCGTCCTTAGATTGCTGGGCTTGCAACACACACACACACACGTGTCGTCAACGTAAAATGATTTCGTCGCAACATATGCGACTCAGAGAAGCTTGTAAAAAAAAAGGTAATTCAGTCTCCCTTTGGCAGATCTTTGCCATGCAAATCCATGATGTAAAACCGTATTAATCCACTTATACTCTTGTGATACCTTGATTAACAAGCTCTCGTACGGACTCAGACTGACAAAATTAATCAGATTTAATTCTGAATATCAATCACGAGGCTGTAAAATACAGAGTCGAATTCTGACAACGTTGTTCAGCCAAAATGTATATAGCATGGAAAAAAAATGTGTATAGAATGATACGTAAAAAGATTAATTTCTGGTTTTGGTCTCTGTCACATGCAACCCTTCCTTCGTGTTGTACCATCACTCTTATCTCCCTTCCCTGTACCGTCACTTAAGGCTCCTCACCCTCTGCAGTCTCTCCGATTGTCTCTCCCTGTGCTGTCTCTCCTGTTATCTCACACTGTACCGTCACTCCTGTTTCCTCACCCTGTACCGTCCTTGCTACATCCTCACCCTGTACCGTCCTTGCTACATCCTCACCCCGTACCGTCCCTGCCACTCCCTCGGCCTGCTGGCGGCCTCCTGGCATCTTCAGCTCCTCACTCCTCAGGTGCTTCCGGAAGTCTTGGTGACTCACGACCGAAGTTTGCAGGGCTGGAGGTCTCTTGATAAACGTCACGCCGTCTGGCTTGGTCCTGTCCCTCTCTCCGGACCAGCTGGGGACACCAGCTGGGTCTTAGGAGCCACCGGGAACACCAGTTGGGTCTTGGGAACCACTGGGAGCATCAACTGGGTCTTAGGAACCGCTGGGAAGACCAGCTGGGTCTTAGGAACCACCGGGAACACCAGCTGGGTCTTGGGAACCACTGGGAACACCATCTGGGTCTTGGGAACCACTGGGAGAATCAGCTGGGTCTTAGGAACCACTGGGAACATCAGCTGGGTCTTAGGAACCACTGGGGACACTAGCTGGGTCTTGTGAATCACTGGGAACACCGGCTGGGTCTTGAGAACCACTGGGAACACCAAATAGGTTTTGAGAACCACAGGGAACACCAACTGGATCTTAGGAACCACTGGGAACACCAACTGGGTCTTGGGAACCACTGGGAACACCAGCTGGGTCTTGGGAACCATTCGGAACACCAGCTGAGTCTTGGGAACCACTGGATAAATACCACCTGGGTCTTGGGAACCAATGGGAACACCAGCTGGGTCTTGGGAACCACTGGGAACACCATACACACACACACACACACACACACATAAAACAAACAACAGCCAAAACATTATATAAAACAAAGAATTAAACCAGGAAATAGAGAATACAGCTCTTCACAGCGTTCCCTCAAATCAGCTTCTGCAACAGAAGTAAAGTGAAGCTGACATTAAATCCCAGCTTTTGTGGGATGAAAGACCATTATCAAAGCCTCCCAGTGTTGCCAAGTGGAGTTAGTGGTACACACTGGAGATGGCAGGATCTTTGTATTGGATGGTTGGGGTTTGATATACACATGTATATGGCAATAGTGGGGGATCACTTAAGGGTTATGGGATTTACACATAGAAAAACAGACCATACAGACCCGAGGTCCGAGAGAGGTGGTCTGGCCTCAACACTTATGAAAAAGGGCAGTCCCATTAAAAGCTCTCTCTGTCTCTGTCTCTGTTCCTGTCTCTGTCTGTCTGTCTGTCTGTCTGTCTGTCTGTCTCTGTCTCTCTGTCTCTCTCTATGTACATGGGGATTCGTTGAGCCACTATCCGCTGTGACCCGGAGAGATCTGTAGGGTTTAGGTCCATCACCAACTCCTACTCTGGAAATTGCTTCAAAAAAGGAAAAAAAAAAGAAATAAAGCTGACTTACGTCAGTAATAGCCTTTGACAAATCTCAAGTACATTACAAAAAAAAAAAAGAATAAAGATCTAATTTACGTTGGTATAAGGCCTTTGAAAAAAAAATCTCATTTACGTAAACAGAGATGTTGAAAACCTCATTTACATTAAAGATACAAAAAAGTTGAATATATTTAAAAGAAAAAATAACTTTGAGAAATCTGGTTATCAAAACACCTTTGATAGATTTTATTTTTTTTTACGTTTGTAAAAGACGTATTATACACATGTCAGGTTTACCAACCCCTTTCCGAGCATTCATTTACAAACCCTGAACATCATATAATTCCAGCAGTGTTTAAGGGAACATCCGTAACACAGTGTTTCTCTGAATAAACACAAGACAGACACGAGACAAATGGAAGCTATTCCAGACGACCTAATAAACAGAGATTAGGCTGTTAATTGTACATGCAGCGGAAGGTGACAGATTAATGGAACCAGGAAACCTCAGACCGAATAATGCATATCTGACGTATTATTAACAATAGTGATGTCTCTGAATAAGCGAGTGTCGTTCTCTCTCTCTCTCTCTCTTTCTCTCTCTCTCTCTCTCTCTCTCTCTCTCTCTCTCTCTCTCTCTCTCCGGTCCCTGTATATACACAAATATCTTCCAGAAGTTGTCGAACCCCTGCCTTTCAAGTATGTAAATAAGAACATAATAATGCGCGGACAGAAATCTGAGAGAAAGTTTGGAACACAAGTCATGCCACACTGGAACGAGGAGAACCGTAATAGGTACTGGAACAAATTACGCCATACATCAAAACTCCTATTACAAGCCCTGCAAAAATGGCAGTAGCGCGCTAAATTCAAACCATTTCTTTTCCTCCCTCGGGGTTAACTAATGGAGAGGTGCCAAGCAGCCTGGGGAAAATTAGATGCGAGATATTACACAGCTCCGAGGATGAAATTAACGAGCCACATAAAGAAAAGACTTTAAAAAGGTAGATCCAGTGATAAGTAAATCATGGAAGATAATGTATACGAATGTACACAAAGTGATAACTGAGAATTTCAGACTGAAGATCAGATATTTTAAGGAATCTATATAGAGATATATATATAAGGTAAATGTCTATAAAGATAGCCGTGGGTAACTTTCTATCTAAGATAATGAACCATCAAGATAGAGGTGGATACATTTAGATAATTGATAAGCTGTTTCTAGCAATTTTTTTTTTGTGGTAATAAAAAATAATTACCTTGGACGTTCACTGATGAAAAAGACTGAAAATAACTCCTTCCAGAGTTAATGGTTTTTCTATGAAAGATTCGTACTTTATATGCATTCTGGCTTCTCACAGGAACACCGCCTTGGGCCTAATTAACCAATTAACAACACACTCACTCTTCTACTAGAGGACTATTTTCATTTTCACACACCTATTTCATATATACATAATGTACGTTTTTTTTTAGACAATTTCCAAGCCGCACTGTAGGTAACCCCAATCTCGCGACGGCTTATCTAAAGATTCCATAGGGTAATCTCGTAGCTACGCGATGAATAAATCCATTATTACTACGAAATAAATTCCCATCCTTCCGCCTGTGGCTTATGCCTTCTAAATAAATTCCAAAGAGGTAATACTGTTCTTGCTGGAAGCCAATATGGAATCGAATCCCCTGAACCATGCAATTTGTCCTCGTGCCCAACATGGGTCACAGACATTTCATACACCAAATATTTTTTCCTTTTTTTTCCATCCCCCTTCCACAGTCTTTCAGATGGCTGAGTAGGAAGCTTCGTGAGGTGGGGGTTGGCTCAGGACCAGAGGTTGATGCAATCGAAAGAACGGCAGCAGAAAAAAAGAAACTATTTTCGAAATCTTTATTACGAAGACTCGAGGTCAAGGATTAACATAAAAAAAATCAAAGTTAAACGTTAGATAGAACATAGACAAAGGTTAGATACATTAAGAATAAAGGAAAGAAGGAGAACAAGAATACAAGTTTCTTCTTGATGACGTAGAAAATGTACATTTTGAAAAGGGTTGGAACATAGCTATTTGGAAAGTATTGAGAAGGAAAGGAGTTCCAAAGCTTAGCGGTACAGGAAAAGAAACAGATATCAAAACGGCCTACCCTTAAGTTGCACACGTCTGCACAATAATCATATGACACAGTGATATCTACAGAGAGAGGAAATGAGATATGGATGTCGGGAGATTCTAACAATTATTCAGAATTATTACACTTGTATGGGAGACCTTGAAGAAATCTGATATGATCTTGGTACAGCTTTGGTTGGGAGTCATATTAACTTCAATAAACTTTGCGTGACAATACATAATATATCGTTCACATCCACAGCTCGAAGCGTCTCATTCTGCAAACGAACCCACACAGACAATAAGATTCTGGTGATAATATAACCCATCCGCAGATACTTTATTTCCTGCCTGCTTGTACAAGATATATTAACTCTCCATGACTCTTGCAGGCTATATTGGACAGCTCTGAGAAATTAGGAGGAATTCATTACGGACAATGGGTCTTAGATGTCTGACTCGCAGGCTCATGTTAACGCTAAGTACGTTCACAGACTCAAATAAAGAGATTAAGTTATTTCTCGCTTATCGACGGAATTATATAATCTATTTCGATTATTTGAAACCGAATGTCGTTTGTTGATGGATAAAGTTCTCATAATTTGGTAAAATTATTTAGTGATTTTCTGCTGTGCTGCGTTACAAACACACACACACACACACACACACACAAGCGATAAATGGGACGTCTCTACTTCTTTTCTGTCTTATAAGTGAAGCAAAAACTGAGATCGAATAATAAAGTAACTTTAGAACAAACGACGCAACTTTAAGGATGAAAAACAAACAATTGTTATGTGTTTTCAGCCTTGTTAAATCACACGACTTCAGGAAACGAACTGGTAGAGCTATGTCAAACTAACAGGCCCTTGCCACAGAGCAGTTGGTGCATTTCTGAAAGCAAATTACGAAGCACGCAGTTCCCCGCCCAAACTGGACCAATTAAGAGCAAAATTATCGAAGTTCTTTAATTACTGGGTAAATATAATCAGCCCAAACGGGAGGCTAAAGATTCCAATCTCTGATCTGGAGAAATTTGATATCGTTTACTTTGGTCAAAGTAATTTTCTTTCTTTTTTTTTGCCGGTATATAAAAATGTTCCCCATGTAGTGACGCGAAATAGATATATATTTCAAATTGTTTTGAGTGAATCTGTACCATGGAGTCGGTCAGAAATTTGTTGTGTTGTATATTTTTTTATTTTCGTTTACATTTCGCGCGTAATATGACTGTATAATTCTCTCCCTCTCTGTCTGCATATTTCTATGTATATGTGTGTGTGTGTGTGTGTGTGTGTGTGTGTTGTAGTACTTGAACATATGCAGAGAGAGTCTTAGATAACCTCAAACTTATTTCATACAAACATTTGAATTCTTTAATTCACATCGAGTTGACTTCCTCCCGGCTTTAACTTCCTCCACGCGTCCGTAACTTTACTCTTAGGGAAATGCTTCCTCACGTCCCTCCGTCCACTCCCCACTCCCCTGCCCAGCCTCCAGCTGTGTTGCAGTGTTGCGAAGTTTCCCTTCCGACTCCAAACAACAGCTGGTCGCGTCAACAACACCGAGGCCGCGTCGGAACACCTCCGAAGCGTTGGGCGTGTTTACCCCGATTTTCCCCAAAGCGTCAGACACATAGCTTCCCTCTCTGTTCATAATTCATTCACTTTCTCAAAAATTTCTTAAATACGTTCCCCTTGTCTTTCCTTCCGTTTCATAATTGTCTGTATACTTCAATTAAGGCCCGGCCTTGATGTGGATTTTTGTCCGCGATTGGAGCCTTAATCCTAAAAAAGATATTCCACTCCGTACTGGTATCTTTCTCTTGGCGTTCATTTTGATGCTTTCTTGTATTCCTAAGTGTTTTCCCAAGTTAGGAGGTGAAGGAGACTAACTATACCTTTGGGTGAGTTGCACGTAAGTCGAACATGTCGTCCCTAACTATATCCCGCTGTCCTTTATTTGAAGACATTGAGGAATTTGACCCAAATGTTGTGTTTTTCTCTCTCACGATCCTTCCTGTGATATGTTTCGTTGTCAAGCTCGGCTAATATGAACTCTAAAGTCCCTCTTAGAACTTGCTTCTCATAACTTGTTTCCTTCATTACTGGTGGTCACAGTCTGGCTTGTTGACTTTAACTCTTCTCGTCTTCATTATTGTCTCTTCGCCACGGCTGAGACTCATTAGTCATTTGTCTGACCACTGCCACATGTTTCTTAGGTCTTTTTGTAATACATTGCATTTTCTGATACGCCGCACTTCTTTTTTATAGTTTTGACATATCTATCAAATAACCTCAAACGTTTGATTTTAACTGGCACGTCATATGCAAAGATCAGCAGCGGCCCCAACGCTGAGCCCTGGGAAACCCCACTTGTCATAGTAGGAACGAGTTTAGAGGAAATACGTCAGCGTAGATCCAGAGTGACAGACACGCAGACGAAGCAGAAAAAGAAAGAAAGAATGAAAAGCTTGATACAAGGCACTCCATTCTCGAGGGGTAACAATGATAGAAATGAAAGAAGAGGACAATTGTCTCATTCATCACGGAGTAGCAACCCTTAAGGAGGTTTTTACATTCCTTGGAATTTTTCCTTCAGATCCACGGGCAACATCTGGTAACCCCAGCTAAGCTTTTTCATGCCCCCAAGATCAACACATAGGATTAGTAAGTCCACCTCTCTCTCTCTCTCTCTCTCTCTCTCTCTCTCCCACAGACTTACCTGGGTTTCGTAAGTAAAGTATGTACAGTTCTTGGCCGACGGTGGGTTTACAGCAGCACATGTCCCTTGGGCTGAGGTGAGAGGCAACATAACGCACCTTCGACTCTTAACTTAGGGAAAGGATGACCCCAAGTTGCTGAGGGTGTATCTCCGAGTGCGTTTATTGTGCCGGAGGCGGCAACAGCAGCAGCCTGAAATCTGTCCTGGATATTGTACTGGCCGGAGTGTTTGGGAACAGGTACTTCGTCTTGTGCGAGGCTTTGTTGTCGTGTTTTTTTTTTTCCCCCTTTGGAGGAGTGACTGGAGGCAATGGGATGCAAGAGCAGACTCTCTGTCTTCTGCCAGCTTTTGGCCTCAGGTCCTGCTGGAGCAGACATTAGAAGCATAGCCCATGTAGTCTGTATGTCTTGGCCATGAATATATCCGGGCTTTTCTAACACATTTTTGCTCCTCTAGGCCAAAGGCTCTCAACCTGTAGCACGCGTGGTACTTGAGGTACGCGAGAGCGTATGGATGGTACGCGGTGCTAGAGTCTTACAAGTTTCAGTTGTCACTAGAAAGGAATATGACTAGTTATGCAAGTCAAGAAATGTTGGACAAACATAAGATTCATTCAAAATCAAGGTATCTTTAAAGGTCCGGTCAAAGACCAGGACCATCAAACGCTCAAGAGTCGTGCCGGAAAGCTCGAGGCTTCGAACCGTCGTGCTCAGGGGTCGAACCGTCGTGTTTACAGGGTTAGATCCGAAGCCAGAATTACCATCAGGTGTGCCGGCGACCGAAATTAGAAGCGGGAGGGTTTGACATGTCTCGAAACCTTGCCCAAGACACCTGGGGACACAGGACCTGAAAACTGTCGACAGAACATTGCTCGGGGACGTAAAATATACAAGAATTTTTCACGAGACTGAAGTGTTTGTTTCCTATGAGTCCTGTTTACCCGAGTTTCCAGGAAATGGTGGAACACTTTTAAAACTTACTTACAGCAGTAGGCTAAAGCTTATGCTTTCTTACAGGAAGAGGCTAAAGCTTATGTTTTCTTACAGCACGAGGCTAAAGCATATGTTTTCTTACAGCACGAGGCCAAAGCTCATGTCTTCTTACAGTATGAGGCTAAAGCTTATGTTTTCTTACAGCACGAGGCTAAAGCTTATGTTTTCTTACAGCACGAGGATAAAGCATATGCTTTCTTACAGCACGAGGCTAAAGCTTTTCTTACAGCACAAGGCTAAAGCTTATTTTTCTTACAGCATAAGGCTAAAGCTTCGGCTTTCTTAAGGCATATGATTTATTTATCTATCTATTTATTGATTAATTTACTTATTCCAGTGATGGGGCCTCACGACTGTCGAACACCCCCCTCCCCGTACCGTACAAATGAGGAATCAAACAGAAATACACTTACACAGACACACATTATGAATCACGCATGGGCTCGCCAGGGTTCGAATCCTGGAGGACGTGGCAGTCGGCTCTCACCCAACCCAGGTTTTATCATTGGGGCTGGTCGATAAATCGGTAGCGGATTTAGGTCGAGGTACATAGGAGTAAAGACATAGTACATATATATTCACACACACACACACACACACCCGATCAGCTAAGCAGGCGTCTCAGGTCTGAGCGATACTAAGCCAACATTTGTCACTTCAACTTTACCCCTCAAGTTTTTGGTGGTTTGAGTTACGACTCGAGGCTTTGCCCGGAGCTCGCCATTCGTCCCATCCTTCAGAGAGATAAAGCCAAAGAAACTTGAAAAGATTTTAGGCTCCAGTGGCAGCCGTGTGATATACAGTATCTTTTAGACATATGGGAGTGTTTCACTCGCCAGTCCAGACGTTGTCTCTCATGGGGAAGGGAAAAATATATAGACGAACTTGGGAATATATGAAGAGGTGTAAAATATGATAAAAAATATGATAACATTTATGATGAGATGATTAAAGCATCACGATTTACAGTTTTGATGTGAAATATGATATTGATACTATTGCTACTACTGCTATTACTACTACCACCACTGCTGCTGTTACTACTACCTCTATTACTACTACTACAGTCACTACTACTATTACTACTATTGCTACTACTACTATTAACTTCTACTACTACTACTGCTGTTACTACTACTTCTGTTACTACTACTGCAGCCACTATTACTATTATTACCGCTACTAGTGCAACTATTACTATTACTACTACTACTACTGCTACTACTACTACCGCTACTAATACTACTATTACTACCGCTATTACGGTTGAATTATTATAAGTAGTGAAAAGACTTGCAATTACTCCAGTTAGACTAATAATGTTAGCAGTAATTAAAATTAAAATCGAAAAGCTCTGAGTGATAATGAACAGTAAAGTTTAGGATGGTAATAACAATAATAAGTGAATGACAGACAGACGACAATGATAAGATAATAACTTCACATATATTACAAGGTATTACATAATGAGGAAAAGACTATCAGTTGTTACATCTGATGCCAAACCTCAGGCCTTTGTTGTATCTGACACCACACTTTCGATCTTTGTTGGAAGCCAGCTTCGCCTGTGGTGGCACAGCCTCCCCAGTGTCGTCTATGTTTCTTTTTCGCTTCCAGTTCCTCATTTACTTCTGGAAGTTTGGTCTGGAACCCCGAATTTCTATCACTGTTTGAGTTTCCATCATTTTTCTTCCCTTTAATGTCTTTCTACAATTGTTCTGGGGAAGGAAACTTTGTCCTCCTGTGTGTGTGTGTGTGTGTGTGTGTTTTTCTTTCCTCTACCGTCCGAGTTGAGGGACTATAGCAAGAGTGTCTCCACCCTAAGTTTATCTTGACACTCGCCTCAAAGGTAGGGAATGTAAATTGTGGGAATATCCCCCGTGTACTGTATGCCGTGAAGGGCTTGGAAATTCAGTGTTTACCCTCTACAAACCTCTCCTGTCTCTCTGGAGAGGAGGAATAAAATGTAAAGTTTGTCTTGTGTTGTTCTTGAAGATGTTTGTGGCACGGATTTGGGAGAAAATAAAGTCTGTCCCATAATACTCTTCCATCCAGGGATGCTCTCAAGGGACGCAGGGAGACCCGTCTTTTGTTTTAAGAAACATTTCCCCTTCCAACGTCACTGTGCGTGACAGACCCAGTCTTTCCGATAGGTTACAACCAGTTTAATATGTTTTTTTTTTGGAAAATTTAGACCTCACTCATATACAAATATGATGTCCAGTCTGATGGCATTGACGAATCAAAATCAAAAACTTTTAAATTCGATGACTTTTTTTTTTATGCTGGGAAAAGCACAAATGGTGACTGACAAATGCCCTCTAATGTGTCTGCCCATCGTCTAAGTCCTGTCTGGGGACCTGCCATCCACAATGAGTCTTCACCACCACCACTGTGGTAGAAGGATATGCTCAGTGCCGTTCCCACTGAACATGATCGTCCTTGCACTGAGAACCAGTGTGTGTGATGCGTGGCCAGGACTTTCTTTCTTGTACTCCTTGAGCAACGGCGGCACGACCCTTAAGCGTGATGGTATGACCCTTGAGCACGACGGCACGACTCCTGAGCTCGGCAATACGATACTCGAGCAGGACCGCACGACCCTTACCTATGACCTGAAACTAAAGATCACCTTTAAACTACACCACACAAAGCGTCTATAAGATAAGATTCATACAATAAATACACAATACAATATATATAAACTGCTTATCAACACGTCTTCCAACGGGACAGTCTGGCACAGAGTCAGTGCGATGCTCCTGGGTTCAAAGACCTTACGTGCTGATAGCACAGGTCTCCTCAGGACTGTACCGAGTTGGTTCGAGTGAGAAGATTCGTTTCTGGCGAGAGACAACAACAACAACATCTTGAACAGAAGCCTCACATGCTCTCCAGCAATATTTCTCTAAACCATTTAAACTTTTTATCGTAAACAACCAACTTCTGGAGGCACCACTCACCGTCAGGCGTCAGCTGTGTGTCCCGCCCGTTCCTCTTTATCCCTGGTAAACCTTGATGACCTCCAGGTGAACCCAGACGACCCCTGGTAAACCCCTGGGTCAAAGGGTAACCCTATTATCTGCGATTCCTGTTGACCTCAGCTGACCCTGACCCTGGGGGTCACTGGGATGGAGCGGATACTCATCTGAGGAACGATGAAAATGATGGTGACCCTACTAGCACTTGGGGGTCGAGGGATCTCTGGTGGCAGGAGGTGACGGTGGCGAGAGTGATGCAGTAGCTTCTTCCCAAACTGTCAGATGAGGTCCAGGTAATAATGACACTATGACTCTTAATGGTATGCGGACGTGATATGATATACTAAATGGTATGAGGTATGACAATGGTATGAGGTATGACAGTTTTGTATATTCATATATATACATTTTTCTCAGAACTCGGACCCCAAGACATATGGCCCTAAAAAAAAAAAAAAAACCTCACAAACTCTCAGTTCTCTTTAGGAAACATTCCCCCTAACAGATTCTCTTTTCTGTTCCACAAGAGAGACCAGCAGACTCACTCTTCTGTTTCCCTTCCAGCAGTACCAGCAGGCTCTCTCCCTCCCCCTGTTCGTCCGCCAAGACCAAATCCTATTGAGCCGCGCGACAAATTGGGTAGCATGAAATTCTTCATCTTGGATTGACTTTTGCATCGCGTTGCCCCGAGACGTCTGTGCTGGAAGACCATCGAGACGGTCTCGCGTTTGTCGAAAGGGGAGAGACCGCAGTGGTCTCTCTCTCTGTCTCATAATGGCTCGTGACGAGAAGAGGAAATCTCACACCTGTAGAGAGGTGCTTGATTTCCGGCCAGCAGAAATAAGATGCGGTCTGGAGCAACTTCCATAATTGTTGTCTGTGAGATGAATAAGATTGTCATGTGAAATGAGACAGTCTTATGGATTTCGCGAATCCCTGTCGTTTATATGCGTCTCTCTCTCTCTCTCTCTCTCTCTCTCTCTCTCTCTCTCTCTCTCTCTCTGTGTCTCTCTCGACAATGGCTTCTCCTCATTGTCCGTCTGTCCGTCCCTTTGCCCGCTTTTATCCCCTGAATTCCTGATGGACAGGCACCTGGCTTCTCTCTGTCTCTCCCTAGAGTTAAATCAGACGGGAAATTTGGCACTAAACCCGTCTATGACATGTGACTAGTTTAGACCCCATGAACGGTAAGATAGACAGACCTGATGAACAACGAACAGGTAGATCCCTACTGGTCGAATACTTGAAAAAAAAAAAAGATGACGTAAATGTAAAACTAGTTTAAGCAAGCATTGGATTTGGCAGATGTAAAGTTAGATCTGACTGACTCGTGCTGACCTGTGTACCAGAAATAGATTTTTTTCCCTCAGGAGTTTCGCTTCCAGTCTATCTTTTACTTTATTCTTCCTCTTAGAACTTATTTTCCATAATGATCCAGCTCTGTTAGATTAGCAAGAAGTAAGATCCAGGAGATAATCTTAGTTGGGCTTTTTCCATAACTTAGCACATGTTACAAAGACTTTTTTACTTTATGGTGTAAAAAGAAAAAAAAAAACAATCAGTTTTTGTATAACTTTCTTAAGTTTGTTACCAACGCTTTGGTAAATTGCTGCTTTGTGGCCTTTTTATATCAATGTTGGTTTTGAAAAATCACTGTAGGGTGAATATGTATCCCAGACCCTCTCTGCCCTGAAACATAACCCTGAAGTGACTTCCCTTTTAAGGTTTCTCATAAGTTGTACTCAACTCGCATTCAGTCCTCCTCTATTCTTGTATAGAAAATGGCTCCACCTTCTCCCCCGCCCCGTAAATCTATTACTGAACATAACCAATTATCTTTTCTCTCTCTCTCTGTATTCCCTCACCCCTCCAATTAGTCCCACTCAGTGCATTCACATTCATATAATTCTCGTTTTGCCACCTGTGAGTGATGCCTCACCATCTCCCTGTAATCTGATATTTAACGTTTATTTCAAAGGGAAAATGTTAACAATTTGATTTGAAAGATCTCTGCTTCATCCACCTTCCCCTCGACTATATCAAGGGATACGTCCACCCCCTTTGCGTAGGACTTGGTTACTAGGCTGATTTATCCTCGACCTGGAACCAGGCCACAGGACTGATCCATTTCCCTCTTCAGACCTAATCACACGGCAGATCCAGTCCAACCTTTGGACCAGGTCTTTTGGTAGATCCGTATCCAGCCTCGACCCAGCTCACTGGGTCAATTCACCCCCAGTATAAGCATTAAAACAGCGAAGAAACGTCTTTTAGACATGATTACAGAAACTGACAAATAATCCTCTGTATTTCTGGGATTCTTACAGGGATAATTATCCGTATGGAGTGTCCTCTTGCGCTATTTATGGAGAGGTGACCTCAATCGACCAAGATGTCATCAAAGCAGCGCTCCCTGGGGAACTCCTCTGAAAATCAGAAAGCAGAACGAAGCCTCTATAATGATCTAATTTGTAGCTGGGATGTTCTATGGCATTCGTACCCTGTCATTCACGGAAGTGATTTGATATCTATGTCGACGGGTGTATATTTAGAGGGACGTTTTCCCTTGTCTTCCTCTGATGGAATAGGTTTTGGCCAGGTGCATCGAATTGGTCATAATATGCGCAGCAGGGGTGGGGAGAGGGGGAGGGGGGAGGGGGGGGGAGGGTGTCCTCGAAAGAATCTTATCTTCAATTTGGAAAATGAGGTCACAGGCCAAAAAACGCAAAATTATCTTTTACATTGATAATTTGGAGATATGAAGACGTTTCATGAACGCTCACTCCATTTTCTTACAAGAAAATTGATTTTTCTTCCTTTTGCTCTGAGTCTACGTATTTTGCATACTGGAGATCGACTGATGAAATCGTACCAGGTCTTCTGTCACAAGTCCTCTCCATGAATTCCCATGTAAACCGGGTAAGTTTGATTACGTCGGAAAAAAAAAAAAGTACGCTGAACGTAGTCCACCCTCAATTCGTTTTCTATCCTTTTGCTCCCCACCACGGAACGTTTACCTGTACTTCCAAGTAGGGAAGACTTAGCTGTACTCCATTAAGTCTCTGTATTCTCAGTTCAATCAAGATTTTTCGACAGAACGATGAATATTTTCTCAGCCAAAGAACAAAATATGACGATTCAGATTCGCATGAAGTTCCTCTCTCGCATCTTGCAGATTCTAGTAAGTGAATCAACATTCAATAGATTATGAAACTTACTCAAAAATGAAAGGCAACGGAAATTCAAGGAAATTCTTGAATTAAACCTTATTTTTCTTAACTCAGGATACAACAACCAGGGAACAGAAGGCTCACATTCATGTGCTAAGGCGAGGGGAAACAGCCTGAAGGACGTTGTTCATCCTGGCCTTTTCTTCTGCGATGCTGAGCGTGTGTGTGTGTGTGTGTGTGTGTGAGAGAGAGAGAGCCGCCAGGCTATATGTATATCAGGTACCCCAGTACTGGGGGCACGCTCCCCCTGCCCTAGGGAGACTCTTGCTACCCTGGGGGCACGCCCCCTGCCCTAGAGAGGCACTTGCTACCCTGGGGGACGCCCCCCTGCCCTAAGGAGACACTTGCTACCCTGGAGGACGCCTCCTTGCCCTAGAGAGGTACTTGCCATCCCGGGGGACGCCCCATTGCCCTAGAGAGACACCTGCTACCGTTGGGAGGGCGGGGGGGGGGGAGCTCATTACCTTGGGGGACGCCCCAGGCGAGACAGTGTTGCCAGAATAAACAGAAAGATTCAAAGCGATTTTGCCGGGAAAAAAGCTTTGCCAAAATTGGCCCCGAGGGCAAGCAAGCGAACCAGTCGCTGTAAGAAAACTCCGTACAAGGCCTTTAATCTCTTCATTACATGTAAACAAGTAACAAAGAGATCAGAGCAAGTCAGTAATAGCTTCATAACCAAAACAAATTTACCCCAATTAGGATCGAACTCAAAAATCACAACTTGTGCCCTCCCGAAAAAGCTTAGGGGGGGGGGGACTTGAGACAAGACTTTCATCAAGAAACTGTACACAGCCGATGGATTAAAAAAAGAAAAAAGAAAAACGAAAAAACAAAAACAAAAGCTATACGCTGAAGCACTCGGAGCCCTGGTGGCTAAGAGGAATATCAACACGTGAAATATTAGATCAGCATTATGAAAGGTCGGGGAACACGAGTGCTGAGCCAACTAGCGGCTCCCGGGGGGCAAAACTCGGTGAATGAGAACCAACAGAACCCGGGCTTCGAACCCCAATCCCCCCCCTACCCTCCCCCCCTCCCCCCCTGCCCCAGCAAGATGATAGGGGGGAGGCAGATGATGAAGATCCCGCCTTGTTTTACAGGCGGAGTTTGATTGGAAGCTGATAGAACGGAAGGGTGATTATGGTGAAGGAGTGGGGGTAGTGTAGGAGATCAGGATGTTGTAGGAGTAGTGTAGGAGATCGTGAGCTAGTAGGAGCAATGTTGTAGATCGTGCGGTATTGGTCTGCTTTACTCATATTTCATCTCGTAATATAATTCCCTTAACTGATTGCGTTAGCTTTATCATCCATCATTTGTCTTATTGTCTACCAACACTAACGAACAGTTTTCTAGCCACTAACTCTAACGACTAGTTTTCTAACCACTAACTCTAACGACCAGTTTTCTAACCGCTAACTCTAACGACCAGTTTTCTAACCACCAACTCTAACAACCAGTTTTCTAACCACTAACTCTAACGACCAGTTTTCTAGCCACTAACTCTAACGACCAGTTTTCTAACCGCTAACTCTAACGACCAGTTTTCTAACCACTAACTCTAACGACCAGTTTTTTAGCCACTAACTCTAACGACCAGTTTTCTAACCGCTAACTCTAACGACCAGTTTTCTAACCACTAACTCTAACGATCAGTTTTTTAGCCACTAACTCTAACGACTAGTTTTTCTATCTCTCTAAATGTTTAAGAGCAAAGCAGGTGCACTAACTGGAAAAATCGCCTCTTGGAAATTATCATAAGACTGACTTGCCCAGTTAATACCTCAGTATTCGTCCGCATCCTGCCGTACTGGCCGGCCATAGTAGGAGTTAAGTGGCAATTATTAGCTGGGTGAAGTGGTATTAGCCTTGTCTTACCACCAAGCGACAGGCAACGTCGTTGGCTATGAATATACTGATACCTGAAGGTAAGGAGCTCTGAGGCCGTTCCTTCGACATCGTTCCCCAAAGTCATGACCGTGTGACGTTCCTCCTCCTGCTCCGTGTGGGGGGAAAAACGCTCCTTCCATAATAGAGCCTCACTAGGTCAGGTCTTGGGCAAAAGGGTCGTAACCCCGCGGGAGGGAGGGAGAGAGAGGTCGCGTGATGAACGGGCAGCTCAGGGCGGAATAATAAGGAACATCGAAGGAGAAAAAGGGAAGAAGAAGAAGTCCCTTCACACCACCCCCCCCTCCTCCCGTTTTCTTCACCTACATACGTTAGACAAGTCAAGGGTTATGGCCTGTTTTTTTTTTTCCCCTTCTAGTCTGACGGCTCAGCTGTGTCCAAACGTTTTCGGGAAGGTTTTGTGGCCGTGTGTAGTGTATGTGAAAGGCGCTCTTGCTGAGTCCGTGCTATTTAAATGAAACTCTCTCTCTCTCTCTCTCTCTCTCTCTCTCTCTCTCTCTCTCTCTCATGTACACACACAAACAGATGAAGAACTCTTCAGCGCTTGTGGGCGATGTGGATCCTATTCCTGGATATAACTCTCCTGTTTTCTTTTTCTTTTTCTTTAATGGAAAGAAATGAAATACTGCGAGATGAAATTCCGTGCAGACACGTTGTTCCCAGATTTAGTATCGGCTCTGAGGACTGGAACTGTGGGGGAAACTGGTAGGAGTCTCTCGGCTGCTACTGGGAGAGGCTGAAGAATCACTTTTTTTCCCTCAAGGTTGGTTGAATTCGCTCTTTGTGTGTGTGGGACTAATGCTGTTTCCAGCTTGCTCTGTACGAAGGCGCGTGCAGCTGTTGCCTGCAGCTCTGGCTATAGGTACTCTGCCGCTACTGTGTGTTCTGGTGCAGCTGTTGCTTCTAGCTCTGCTGTGGGTACGCTGTTGTTGCTTCCAGCTCTGCTGCTGTGTTCTGGTGCCGCTGCTGCGTCTCCTGTGGATAGCGTCACCACAGTCTCCCGGTGCAGCTGTTGGCGCCACCTATGCTGTAGGTACAGCTGTTCCTATATGTGCAGCTGCTGCTGTAGCCTCTCGTGTTCGTGTACATCTGTGCATCCCGTGTTTGCTGTCGCCTCTGGCTCCCCACTTCAGTTCAAGGTCAGCCCAAGTCTCCCTCATCAGTATTCGCTTCAGGGACAAAACAGAACAGCAACGTGAATTCTTCTCATTGTGTTACGAATATAGAGATCGTTATGAGGATTATCGACAGCAGAACAACGTGTAAATAAATGACTAGCAATGTCGCACCATCGCACACAGCAGTGACGGGGAAACAAATGAAAATACCGATAATTAAAAGATTATCGATTCCTTCTTTGTGATAAACAATACCAGAGTGTTCTTTTCGTCTCTCCTTAGAACGTGGGAGTTCTTCCGAGTTTCATCAAATCTACGCATTCACAAATTTCTTAAATGAATGTAGCCAAAAAACTCAGTGGATTTAAAACGTTCCTAGCCTATTGACTGTTGAAGACCAGATAAATGTACAGCCGCCTTCACATACAGCCGGTACAGTCAGCGTTGTCAGTCCCCTTTTTCCGTGAGGTGTAAACGCAGGGAGGTTCGATTCCCTACTTCGAAGCTTTCTGTTCAAGCTGCTTCGAAGTTTTCATTGTCCGGAGTTTTACTTATCATGTCGAGGTCGTCACTGGTATCCGCGCCGTCTCATTATATGTAGTGTTAACTTCGGTGTCGATAAAGTAACAACATGCAATGTCACTCCTTCCTCTCTGTGGCATGTGAACCTGAGGATATCAGCTCGCGTGTTCGAAGCAAAATGTGGGTAAAACGAGACGTTCTTTGAACTCAGGCCGAGAGACCACGCTTTTCCTCCCATGACCTCATTGATACATTGTGGTATTGATGTGACCTTCACCCAAGTAGGAAATGATAAAAATTCATAAATGAAAGAGGTTTTCATAAAAACCAATGATGAGTGATAATAGCCATTTCTTGAATTAATTGTCAGAGGTGCAATGACCATGGACAGGGGTGGTGGAGGGGCGAAGGTGGTGGAAAGGAGAACATTGCGTGAGGGAAGAGGACAGTGAAGCAGGATGTGTCGGGCCCGACTCTGATAATCCTGGCATGAAGCAGCGGAATGAAGACGTTTACAAAAGACACTGAATTAAGACAGCATTAGCGATGAGGTTGTAGCTATCGTGCAGGAAGTCATTTTTTGATGGCACTTCACTGGCTTATTCCTATTCGCTCCCCAGCACACCACCCCAGTTTTCTGCGCTGTGGCTTAATTGTTCAAATGCAACAGATGCAATGCTTTATATCAGTATATAAGAAGCATAGCATAATGGAAGACGTCAGTAGAGGCCAACGGTAGGCTTTTTCATGGAGTGTGGCGTGAGTGTGGTGGGAGTGAGGTTCTTTGGTGGTCGTCGTCAATGCGGGATTGGTCACACATTAGCTCGGAGTCGTCGTGAGTGATTCATGTAGACATCGAGCTTGGCATCAGGCGATAAGATCAGAAAGAACTCTTTATATTACTTCGCCTTGGAGATGAGCTGACATTTTGTTATTCATACCCGTTTTACCAATTTATCAAAATCGCCTTACGCAATACTAATCTAGAGTCTCTAATTAATCCCCAAATATCATTAAGATCATCATATGAGTTCGAATAAATCACATTTCTTAACATTCAACGGCAACCATTTTCATGCTCTTGGTGTTGCCGAAAGCTAACAAGGACCACAGGTTATATTTCTACATGACACAGCGGACAGGATACAGTAACTTGCTATTGCTTAACCAAACTAAACCACCACCTCAATACAGTATCAACATTCCCATAATGAAGATTGCTAACTAACCACAACATATGGGTGCACCTGTGTGGTGCTGATCCCACCCCTTCTCATGACGTCACAACAGCTCACTATGCACACCGCCACCCTGTAGACAAAACCATACTTTTGTTACAGGCTGTAAACTGTGAAACATTACATGGAACAGTTGATGATGTGCTGCAAAATGATATTCCTTTTTCATATTCATTACTAATTAAGAAATGTTTGGCATCATCTTTGGTAATTAGGTAATTACGCTGAGAACAAAATGATTAAGTAACTATTCAAACACATCCTTTACCCACTACAGAGGTCGTTAGAGCTGCTCCCTTACGACAAACCCAGCAGGAGTAAAGGACACCCTCGAGTTGGTGACATTTGCTTCTGTGGATGGAGGGAAGGACATGGACAGTGTGCGTGTACCTGTGTGCTAATTAATGGGTGGTGTGGGGGGATGGAAGGTTGCATTATCATAGAATAGTTCAGACTTTTAGCACAAACTGCGAACAACGTCCTAATTTGCGATTTAGATCACCCTCGGCATTTTTACATCGTCCTACATATTTCTGCATTTGCTTCATGAAATTTTGCGTGTTGTATGTAGGTGTCAACTATCAGCTTACTCCTCGCTAACTCCTCTCCACTCTTTTCTCCTTCCCTTGTCACCCCCTCACAGGCCGTGCCCACTCGTCTCCCGCTCCCCCACTCACCAGGTCAGGAATGAAAGCTTCGAAGCAGCGAGTCGATACTGCCAGGGTTCACGCCTCACAGAGGGAGAAGATTGACAACACAGACTGTCCAGGATGGAAGCGGAGGCGACTGTACCATCATGTGTGAGAGGTGTTGTTGTGAATGAATAAACGGTGAGACAAACGTTGACAGACAGACGGACAGACAGACAGACAGACAGACAGACACACACACACACACACACCACACACACACACACCAACAGAGATGTTGGGCTCAACGAAGACAAACACTGTCTCATGTGGGTCTCCGCGAGAGATCACACACCTGTACGTCACATCAGATATGTCGAACTCAGGGAGCGGGCCACACTCTCCCATGCCAGGTGGGATATCAAGGTCAGCAGATGGCACACCCGCTAACCACCAGCTGGTACTTGAAGGGCAACA